>JAHWXV010020161.1:0-23368 GCA_024586415.1 Phrixothrix hirtus
TTTCTGGCTTGCCTTTTACCTAGGCCCCAAATATCAGTATGAATCAAGATCGTGGTTAGTGGCGGGGGGGGGGCACCTTGACAAACACATATCCCTTGAAATACAAACTAATCACATTTTACTTATTCTAAATTTAAAATGAAAGTCCAATTGGGGAACAGTTATTTATCTATACCTAAAGAAATGGCTTATTCAGCATACACAAAAACAACAAAAGGACACACAGTGTTACAACCAAAATGTCCAGCTCTTGAATGCGGCCTAATTCAAGAGTTTCGGGTAAGACTAAGCAATCTACTATAAAATGAACTCATTATCTAAATAATATTCACAGTAAATAAAGGTATGCTTCAATAGTATGCACACGAATTATTTTCTGCCAAAACGGGGATGGTTTATCTGGGCTCTACAATATTCGGCAGCTGGGATTCCCACCGATACACATTAACATATCCAATACGCCCTTAGAGGCAACCAATATTGAAGCAAAGAATTTAACAGTAAGCACCTTTGTTTTTATCGACGCGTTACCGGGCTAATCGCTTGCCCAAAAGCACCATAATCGTCGGTCGTAAATCTTATTCGTTCTTGGTGGATTCGCACGTCCTATGAAGCAGCGAACGGGGTGAAAAAAGGCAGGTAGTTCCCCGAAACCCCCTACTTGACTTTTCAGCGACCGGGATTTCGCAACACTTACTCCCGCAAAATTCTCACACTCACCCCGGAAACTTCAAAAGTCACTAATACACGACCGATTTCTGTAACGTACGATCTACGCGTGTTTTAAAGCCACATCGCGGTGGTATCACGACGAGTAATTACAAATTATTCACATTCGTAATGCACAAGAGGGAATTCGCTTACAACTGTCACTTTATCTTCTTAATTTATTCGCCACCGAAAAAAATCCTGTCTCGTTTTTTTTTTGTTCCGACCGAGTCTGTCTGTCATCGTAGTCCTAACAACCACGCATTTACCGTAAACGTACGGCGGTAATTTTAAATATTGGCGCGGGACGAGAACAAAACCTGACAAAATGTCTAAGTGGGGACATACATTAGCAGCTGTATTTACATAGATGTACAACGTATACACATTTTTGCCCACTCTCTTTTGGAATTCAATGAACTACAATTTTGTAATAAAAACATGAATAACGCAATTGCTAATTTCTTACAATAATACTACTAAGGCTGGTTTTTATATTTATAGGTAAAGACAACGTATGCATAACAAAAGAATGTATAAAAACTGCTTCTCAAATATCAGACCACATAGATCCAACGATAAATCCATGCGAAAACTTTTTCCAATTTGCTTGTGGAAAAATTATAAACGAAACAGGACGAACTTGGGACACAAGGCCATATGAATTATTGCGAGAAAAAATAAAGGATAAATTATTGTTTATTCTTAAAAACACAATTAAAGATCAAGATTCATATGAATTAAAAATTGAAAAAAAGCTTTTTCAAGGTTGCACGAACAAGACAGAAGCCGAACACAATTCTTTGCAAATCTTTAAGAACCTTTTAGAAAAACTTGAAGGATGGCCTATTGTAGTTGGAAGTAAGTGGAATAGTGATCACTTTGATTGGGTTAAAACGATACTAACGCTAAGAAATGAGGGCTATTACCACAATATGTTTTTTTCAATTTATATGGGAAATGGTCATGGAGATTATTTTGATAATATGCTAACTGTAAGTAATTGCACACAAATGTATATTTTCATCTGCATAATTATATAATTTAGATTGCTGCTCCATTTGTAAATAGGTATAGAGATTTAGTTATGAACAAAAAGCTTATTGTTGAAGCAGCTGCACTGCTTGGTGCAAATCAAACATTTGCAGTTGGTGAAGTTAACGATATCTATAATTTTAATGCAGAGCTGTTCAAGGTAATTAAATATTTTAAAGCATAAAAACAAAAACGGACATTATTAAATTAGGTAGTAAATGTTATGGCACTTTATAAGAGTAGCAATTTTAAAACAGTGAATGTAGGTGAGTTACAAAATGAAGACACAAAAATTGATTGGTTGGAATTCCTGAACCTTTACCTAAATCCACATGTAAACTTAAAAGAAGGCGATCATGTATTAATAGAAACACGATATTTTAAGGATTTTCATGATTTGATAGATAAAACACCAGTCAGGTTAAAGTTTTTCTTTTAGGTATATCCAAATACATCAATTTGAAATTTTTAGAATTATCTCTAATTTTATAATATGGAAAGTAATAGAACGCGTTATGCCCTTTCTTTCAAAAGATTTTAATGATATCTGGAAAAAATATTCCTGTTTGGAACATTCAGAAGAAGGAAGGCAGGATTACTGTTTTAATATTGTTCGAAAGAGGTACGAAATGATTTTTTTTGATTTACTCCTCTTAAATATAATTCTTATAAAATAACACTTAACATATGATGGTCAACCAATTTTGTTTTTTGGCATTTGTTAGTGGGTACGTTCAGGAAACACAGCGGTTGTGTAACTGTTGTATGCTGAACGCATTTGATCAGCGACCACATTCCCAACATGTTGTGTGAGAGGACTCCATTTACCTTAGCGATTTTAGATAAGCTGAATGAGCACAACGTGTTGTCACTGTGCATCGATTTGTACGCTTTGTAACGAAATCGCTGAATTGTATAATTTAGAATATACGCATAACAATGTTGTCATCTAATAATGCCAATATTATTAAATTATTCATACCTATTTTTGAATTACGATGCTAGCTGTTGAGGTTATGTTCTTTTTGCATTTACTGCCTATCTGAAAAATGTAACAACCCCGTTCAGAGAACTATCCACTTATCAGTGAATGCTCATTTGGTTTCACAACAGTTGTTTTCTGAACGCATCCATTCTTTTATAATACTTGCATAAGTTTTATGTGCCCAAAGTACATAATCATGTAAACATTAATTTTAATACATAAATTTGGTAAGTAAAGATGCATCTAGAATTTTGTCACTCCACCGAATAGTTCCGCTTGCAGAATTTTTGATAGCAGGCGTGTTATGTGCATGCCTATTCGATAAACTTGAACATCGTCAGGTGCTAAAATGTTTTAGAAGCGCACGGAAATTCATTCTAAATTAACAAAAGTGCACGGAAACTTCGTCTTTTGCAACAGTTAAAAACGGTCTGCTGCATTTAAGGTACCACACTATTAGATAAGCTACGAATGTTCTTTCTAAGAGAGTGTATACTCTGAAATCGTTCAAAAGCTATGAATGTTCTCGGACATGTATCCCAGGACATACATATCTTTTGAACGGTGTCAGAATATACACTGTCCTAGAGCATACATAGCTTACCTACTCACACTTGCTAATCGCATACCACGAACTTATTCAAATTAAGATTTCTTACGCGTGTTTGGAGCATATTAACAAAAATAAAGCGAACTATGTACATCGATTTATAACTATGGATGAGATCTAGATCGACCAGAACCAACAGAGTAGTCGAAAACGTAGACAAAAGCTTGTTGTGCAGTGCCAAAGGAGGCCAAGTCAGTTCCATCTACATGGAAAATAGTTGTAAGCAGAATGATCGGGATACTTGAACGTTGATAGCGACATTTGTAGAATCGTTAAAAAATGATTTAAATATGATATAGGGCGTCACACAAAAATTCAATATTTTACTTTTTTACGTACTAAAACTTGTTTTACCGTCCCCGTAGTTCGATAATGAAGGCTTAAGAGGCAAAGATATTCAACTAAGCTGACGGGGGCGGTGACGTATAGTATAAATAGTATTGTATAACAAGAAAGCTGTAGCAAATTGGATATAAAAGAAAATGTTACCAAATATTTAAACATTTGCTAAATAAAACCATGCATATGTAACATAATTTATTCCCGGTAAATGAGCAGATTAAAAATTCAATGGAATTTTTAATAATTAAATATTTAAGGAAGGAATTAAAGTATTACATATTATTTTGCATTGGACTAAAATTTTGTTACACCAAATAGAAATTAAGAAATAATTATGAGAGATCTCGTTATAATGCAAGTTCGTACATATGCGTGTCTATAGCTGCATGGAATATGCATTTTTAATAATTGGAAAAACGTATAACTAAAGTTGCTAAATTTAAAGAATTAGGGCAATTACTAATTATTAGAAGTCATTAACTACAATTTTTGTATAGGGTCCAAAATTATACAGGGAGAATTGGATGAACAACACCTAATTTTACTGCAGTAAAATTAAGTATTGATATAAATCATTCGGTTTAATTTTCCAAGATAAAGAAAGCAATTTTAAATACCGTTTATCATGGGCTGAATTTAAAATAAAGCAGGGATTTACTCATCCAGCGTTCAACCACGGCCAGCTGAGCTACAGTGAAACGAGGTCGTGGATCATCAGTAGCATACGCGGTTGAATACGGTGTAGGTACTCAAAATTGAAAAACTAGGGCGCCACTGACTTCTCATTTACGGTTAAATTATTGTACGAAAACGCCATGTATATCTGGATGTTCAGAATCGTAATTACGGAAGTTGTCTAGGCTAAAAGAGAAAATACTATGCGTCCAGCGAAGTACTTTGCGGCTTCTCTTGTACACGTTGAAGTCGTCGAATAAATTAGTCTTAATGCCTGTAGTAGGTTGATCGTTAACGAACCATTATTGGGGGTAACTTAAAATGGTGTCCACCCTATACATGTAAGAATAGATTACTGAATAATTACCTGTACTTATTAATACTTGAAGTACACCCTGTTTATTATCAAGAATGTTATAGCTTTTTTTGACCCAGGAATCATGATGGATTTGTTTTTAAATAAGACATAATAATTGTCAAAAAAGTACTCGTTATTTAAATGAAGTATAAATAAGACCACATATTAGCTAAAATACATTTATGGAAACACTGATGTCCACAGAATACACGCAATTATAGGTACAGTGCAGAATAATTTATACCGAAAATACAATAATGCTTGAGGTGTAGAGATCCGCCCTACTGTATGTCTCAAACAGGGTATGACAGAAGGTCTCTCTTAGAGGATAAATTAATTATGCTTGCAACAGAAATTCCTCAGCACATACTAAATTTCTGGAAATAATCCGTGAGCGTTCTCGTTTTGTAAAACTTGATACAATTACATAGATATAACATGCAATAATTTATATTTTGACAATTATTACGTTACTTTAATAAGTCTGCTTTATATTGCGAAATAGTTAAAGTAAGTAGGTCAAAATACGATAACTTAGGGCATATAGCAAACACTGTACGTGACGTTCGAAAATCTTTTAGTTGTCTACAGTATTTCCACGATTAATTAAGCTTCAAAAGAGGCATTTCGAGGTGATGTACATATTTTTTATAAATATAGGAAGTTGCCTAAAAGTTTAAATTCTTAGAGATTTTAGGTTAAACTTTTTAAATTTGTATTAACCCTACATTTGTCGCGTGAAAAATGTAGGATAATTTAGTCACGTCGGTTCCTGAGACCGATTGTGCCGTGGGACAAAGAAATTATTACTTTTTAACTGTGTTAATTATTTTAGATCAATTTTTATTTAAATTTATTTAAATTAAAAATACACTCTTCCAAAATTACAAACAAAATACGATAAAAGTACAATTTTAAAAATGAGTACCACAAGAAAAATAGAAAGCACAGAACTATAGTAAAAAACCAATACTCGTATCAAATGGAAATAAACCAAATTATTTATGGTCCTTGCATATTCCAAGTAAATGTTCTAAACACATAAAATACCGCAATGTTCGCATCTATGTTTTGTTCCTTTTGGATTCACATAATTTATATTTTCCAATTTTTCCCCTATCAACTGGGGCATTAGCAGTATCTTGGTTAGTCAATTCTATCATTCGCAACCGCATGAGTCGTGGAATGTATGGCGAATGAGACCTTTTCCGCATATGTGAAGAAACAAGTTTAAATGACAAGGTGTGAATAAGTTTCTTCTCAACAACTCAACATTAGAATTACGGGCAGCATGACTGATTTGACATTGCATAAAAGATCACTACAGGTCACGTTCGTATACCACATACACAATTATAGTTGGCCACTAGCTTGTTCACCATATCAACACCACTTTTTGTGGCATTAAAATCATCGCCATCGTTGTGATGCATTGTTCTCAAAAGTAAAACATTCTTTTTGCTTTAGGAAAATATGGTACAAGCGTACACTTACAGCAAACTCCAGGGGTAGTTCTCGCTTATTTTTGCAGACAGTACTTATAGCTGTCAATTCGTTTTCACAAAGATATCTAAATAATGGGTCGCTAGTAAACCAACTGTAAGATTCCTATTTGTTCATTGAATTCCCCGTGAGAGACTCATGACAATATCTTGAGCGCTATTTGATAGTTTATTAGGACTTCTTGGCCGAAGATCGACGTAACTTCCAGATTACTAGAATAGTACATTTTAGCGTCATACATGGTTAAAACTTTTATGCCGTTTTTCTTTGGCTTCGACGAAATATATTGCCGGAAAGGACATTTACTGCGCACTTCCAAAAGCATTTCATCAATTGTGACAAACGCCGAATTATTATATTTTTACGACAACATTCTACAAACAGATCAAAAATATATCGGATGACAGCAAGTTTATCCTCATTTAATCAATCCTGACGGCAAGCCTTATTGTCAAAACGTAAAATTCGCATGTCTACGAGACATTACTAACCGAAGGATTTCTATTCCAGATTCATCGGAATTCCATAAATGCTCTAAATTGAGATTATATTTCCCAGCCAAATATAGTAAACCCAGAAGTGTATGAATTTCATCTGAATCTGTGAAATTTGCATCTGTCTCGTGCAAAGTTTGCTTGAATACTCTCAATCATTTGATTTGTATTTAAAACAACAGCATTAATAATTTCCTCGGAAAAAAACATTTCCAAATTTCTAGTGAAGTTTTTAACTTTTTATTGTATAAACTTGGCCCTGGTAAAACCATTATAATATTCTTAAAACTAGTTTTGGTATTTTTCGGTATCGGGCACAGTTTCCTCCATCTTGTTTACCTATATTTACCTAAACAGTTCAAGTTATTGCTGGCTGAAGGCTCAAAATCTGTAACGTTGGTTTCGTCGTCTGATTCAAGAGTTTCTACAGGTTCCTTGACATAATTTGGTTCATCACATTCCGGCTCAGAGTCCAAATACTCTTCATCAGCCTTGTTGTTAACCTCGTTGAGAGAAAAATCACCTAACTTATGACTGGAATCCTACCCTTCGTTAGAATCATGGTCCGACTGTTTGTTATTTGTGGCGGCTGTTTCCAACAAATATTGAAGTCGCTGTTGTTCGTTATCCTAAAAATTTGAAAATTGATTCATCTACAAAAACAAAAATTATAAAATAAATACATGCGACTACAAAAATAATTCAGTTTAAAAACTTACCTTGTTTGCTTCCAGCTTCTGAAACGTGCGTAAATAGTTGCGTCGGTGCCCGGGACCGATTTCAACAGCTAATCGGAGAATATCACGAGTCCCGATGAAAAGGAATAAGAAGTGGGGGGTATTCATAAATTGGTCTGACTGGGAAAGCATATTTGAGGTTTTTATGGAAAATTATAATTACCGTCGGTCTGTAAGACCGTGCGCGACTACTGTAGGGTTAAGAATTACTAGGAAAAATATAAGCTCCGAATAAATTTTCATTTATGAATTTATAATATGCATCTTTCCCTGCCAAATTAAGTTAATAAGAAAGAAAATTTGCATCTGTACATTGGATTGTTTTAGCCCAGGTTTATATAAAGAATATATTAAAACGCTGTTGTCAGAGAAAGTAAAACAAAATGTAAATGACATGATTAAACATATAAAAGTAGAACTTGTTAACTGGATACCAAAATTATCTTGGATGTCTCCGTTATATAAAAAAGAAATTCTAAATACATTGAACACCATTAAAATGAATTTTAGTAATACAGAAAAGGATTACGACTTATATAAATTGTTGAATGACGGAAACCAGGTAATATCCATCGAATATTGGGTAAAACCCAATACACACATTTTAAACATTTTAGTACAACATAAATATGGATTTCTTCAATCTTTATTTAAATAAAAAAATTTGGTTAAAAAATTTACCATTTATAGAACTTTATGGAAACCCAGCGCAACTTGATGCTTTGTATAATTATGTCATGGCAAATACTATGAATGTGGTGGCTGTAAAGGAAGATGTTTTAGGTAATTGAGGGTAATATGAAGAATTATGAGATAATCATAATCAGAACAGTTGCATTTTTAGAAAAATTTTCCCTCGGGCGCGGATCGAACCCGCGATTCCTGGACAGATCTCAGCCACTTTACCATCTAAGCTACCGAGAGTTCGGTACACGTTCGATCGAAAATCCTCTTCAAATGCAACGCTTTATGTATTAAATCATATTTTGTAATTTATTAAGATGTAAGGGAGACTGTTAAAAATCACAGGTTCGATCCCCGCCCGAGGGAAATTTTTTTTCTAAAAATCCAACTGTTCCGACTATGATTATCTCATACTTTTTCATATTAAAATAAGTTTCTGTCGACAATTAGGAAGTTTGAGCTGTATAATTTAATTTATACATCACCTCTCAATATAAAATAATTTATATTGAATTTTTTCTCAATTGAGGGTAATGTTAAACTTTTAGTTTTATTTAAAATTTATTTCCACAGCAATACCAGTTTCTTTGCTTCAAAGTGTACATTACAGTTCAGAGAGACCAATGTATTGTAACTATGGTTCTTTTGGAAAAATAATAGGAAATGAATTAATATATGCAATCGATAAAGATATGCAACTGTATAAAAGCAATAACAAGCTATTAGACACAACTATAACCGCATTTAATAATCGAACTCAATGTATTCCTCATAATATAGGTCTACTTATGTCATTTGAGGTAAAAGGTTTAAAGGTAAAATAATTGAATCTGTTTCACTTTTTATTTAGGTTTTAAGTTCATATACTACTCAATCCAAAATTGCAAAGTTTGTTGGAACAAGTTTGGCTTATAAGGCCTATAAAAACTCGGAGTATAATAATCGAGAACAGAGTTTAGTTGGAATCGATTATACTCCAAATCAGTTGTTTTGGATTTCGGCTGCACTGGATCAATGCTTTGATGCAAATACGGATGATGATTTTGGAAACGAATTAAATTATTTCAGAGATAACGAAATTGTACGGAATAATGAAGATTTTGCCAGGGATTTTAGTTGTCCCTTAAACTCGCCTATGAATCCATCAGAAAAATGTCAGCTGTATAACTACTAACTTATTTTTCATTAAATAAGATAAATAGTGAAATGTTTTAAAATGTTGTCGTTTGTATTAACATATTTTAATTCTAAATTTAATTTACTTAATTATAACTTTTTTAAAATTAAAGGCAATCATTAAAAAATTCCACTTATTTTAATTTTATCAAATAATCTGTCCCGTACTCATATTTTGTAAAAAATCGTTCTTATTGTAATAATCACAATTAAATATCACATACTAAGATAAAACCAAATCAAAGTTTACCTAGTACTTACTTTGTTGTCTTACACATTCAAAATAATTAGTTGGCGCTTTTATGTAAAACCTGGTATAGTGTAACATAGAGGAAATATATAAATTTATTAATGAACGAAAGCGTAGTTTTTAATTGCCATTTTATTTACCACTCTAAAATGTCACTCAGTTTTCATTTACGCGTGTACATATCTATTATGCAAGTGTAAATGAATTACAACATTTAAGAGCATGTAAAATTAAAACAATGGAAGTAATAACAGAGTAAGTTAAAATACTATTATGTAAAATTTATTTATTCTTATTATTATTCTCCAATACAATTATAGCTCCCAACCAGAGGAAATAGTATGGGAAGATAGTTCTGGAAAACAATGGTGGAGACAAAGAACTAATTTGGAAAAGAAATTGGTGATAATACTAACTGTTGCAGGTGTGATAGTTCTAGGATGTCTTTTATACGCAGCTATAAGGCCACGTAAGTGAATTTTGTCATTACATTGCTAAATATCAATTAATTACATTAACAGCATCGTCAAGCAAATCCTGTGATACAACTGAGTGCTTGGTGGCAGCATCTCAAATTTTAGATATAATTGATTCCAATATTGATCCTTGCGAAAATTTTTTCAAGTTTGCTTGTGGAACATTTCATCCGTATTCTCTAGAGGAAAAGATACAACAAGAATTGCAAGATATTTTAGAAAAACCTATTAATGGCGATGATCATTTTTTAATTAACAGTCAAAAAAAATTTTTTCAAGCTTGTATGAATGAAACAGCAGTAGAGAGTACATCCTTGGACATATTTAGAGATACATTAAAAGATATTAACGACTGGCCTGTCGTTCTTGGTCATAAATGGAAAGAGAGACAGTTCGAATGGACAGGGATGATTACTAAACTAAGACAAAAGGGATATCTTTACAGTATGATATTAAATGTGCTAGAAATGTTCGATCCTGATAATCCGTCTAACCTTATTGTAGAGGTAGGAATAAATTTTGTATTAACTTTTAGGAATTCACTTAGTTTTTTGTAGATAGCCCTTCCAAATATACCAAACATTAAGGATGAACATAAGGACTTGTATGTCGATTATATGGCTGATGTTGCCGAATTATTTGGTGCTGATTCGAATCGAGCATCTGTTGAAATGGAAAAAGTATTAGATTTTAAAGAAAAACTAAGAAAGGTTATGACTTCACAATGGTAATGCGATTTGCTAAAATTATTTTTTAGATTAGGGAAAATCAATGGGAAAGAGCTCGAGGAAACGAAACACGTAATGACACAAGATTAACTCTTCAGAAATTTACCGAATATTATGATGATGATACTGATTGGTTAAATTTTATAAACTCACTATTAACTCCTGAAGCAAAAGTATCAGCTGGAGACTATATTCTTATTCCTGATTCAGAATCAATGGAGGATTTCATAACTTTAATGTACAAAACATCAAAAAGGTAATGATGAATAAATTTCTATATATTACGTTATTTTATGACATAACTTAGAACTCAAGCTAACTACATAATATGGAGTGTAATAGAAGAGCTAATTCCAATTCTGTCAAAGGATCTTAAACAAATGTACGAAAATTACAACTGCTTAACGGATCCAACCTCAAAAACCAAAAGTCGTTTTGATTTGTGTCAATCATTCATGTATCAAAGGTAATAATGATATTTATAAATTTCCAAAATTAACGAGACATATTGGTAGCTATAATCCTCTACCATCTGACATTTTGTATGCTAGAAAAAAACTGCCACTGGAACAAATACAACCGATTGAAAGTATTGCAGATGATATAAAATTTAAACTCGAAGAGTTTATAATGGAAAACAGTTGGACAAATGAAGAAGATGAAATTAAATTAACAGACATTTTTAGCAACGTTTCTTATGTTATAGGTGCACAGGAAGATTATTTTGATGATGGTATATTTGAAAACTTTGATAGCGGGAAAAACGTAAGTATCCACTTCGTATAATTTTATAAATGTTTAACAATGTTATTTTAGAAAATCAGTGAAGGTCATTTCCTCACCGTATTTTTAAATAGAAGAAAGCAACAGACGGATACGTATTATTCCATAATGCATACAGCAGATGCCAATAATTTATTCAAATGGATATTGTCGGATTTTGTTACGTATACTGATCCCATATATGTTATGAATGAAAATAAGCTAAGTCAGTCTTATCATACAAAAACGAAATGACAGTTTCTAAAAATTATAATTATTAGTTTTGCCGGTTGGACTACTTCAAGGAATTAATTATAATCCAGAGAAACCGATGTATTTAAACTACGGTGCTTTAGGCGCCCAAATTGGTGGAGAATTTGTTCTTGGTTTAATTGTTAACGATGATTGGTCAAAAGATACTATGAAATCATTTGAAAATCAAACAAAATGTCTAAGTAAAGAATTAGGATTGGAACATGACGACAGAGAGGTGAGTCACATTCAGTTAACATATTACCTACTTAATCTCCTACATAACTGCCTTAGGTAATAACAATTCTAAAAATAGTGAAGGAATTCGTTGGAATTAAAGTGGCACGTAATGCATATCAAGCATGGATAGAAAAAAATGGTAAAGAATCAGATCTTATCGGAGTCAATTACACACCGAATCAGTTGTTTTGGATATCTGCACTGATATCTCGATGTTACTATAAAAGAGAGAATTGTAATGATTCAACAGGAAATGCTTTTTATCAAAACAGCATTTTTATAAGAACTAATCCAGACTTTGTGGAAGATTTCAATTGCGCTACAGACTCAGATGTTAATCCTATTCAAAAGTGTTTGAATTTGTAAGACACTCTACTTAGAGTAATAAAGCTGCAAAGTGTAACTTTTATTAAATGTGCAATTTACAATAAAATTATTTCAGTTAGCCTAATTTAATGAAATTATATTTCTGTTTATGTGTACATGTAATTAATAGATCCTCTCAGACCGGACACCTGTAATTTTTTAGTGTAGTCACTGATTAACTTCAATGGCTATTTATGTAATAAGTTATGAAAGTGGTACTTGACTTGACTAGATGATAGTGTGAAGAGAGAGGCCGTAAATCGAGTAATTTTGGTTACACAATTAAGTAAAGACACATTTCTGGCAATGTACTATTTTTCCTGAAACCGTATAAATTGTTTAGACATTATTTATGAATTCACAATGTTTTCCCAAACAACCACCAGGTTTGTTAACGAGACGAAATTAGTAAATACCTACATACCTAGTTAAGTAAAGATCAACTTTCACAAAAGTCACAAAAGTTGGGGGTTACAAGAAAACGCTGCTTCCTTTAACCTAATTCACAAAAATAAAGATAACTTAAGTATAAAGGTAAGAAGAGCCGTAAGAAAACATATACTGTTGTTAGTTCTTTGAGAAGCACTGGCCTTGGTTACGAGGGGAGTTCAATGTGTTTTCGTTATCAGGGCGATTTAGTAATGATAACGGTTTTTAAATTATCTCGATGGCAAACGAAACTCCCTGAGGGTATAAACACAAATTTTGAATTCATTATCATCATTATTGTTCGGGATATCCTTGGAGAAAGACGACCAGAATCACTGAAGCGACAATGTCGCGAAAAATCGAGCATCGCGCTGTGATAAAATTACTTACAAAACAAGAAAATCCCCAAAAAATCATCCACGAAGAGATGGTGATTGTTTATCAAGATTCTGCTTCTTCATTATCCGTCGTTCAAAAGTGGTCAAGTGAGTTTAAACATGGTAGAGAAATCATTGAAGACGACCACTGTGCCGGCGGGTCAGTTACTGCCACTACTGAGGAAAACGTGAAATTTGTTGAGAAACTTGTACTTGAAGATACCCGTATAAAAGTCGAAATGTTAGCTGAAATGACTAAACTATCCGCGGGTACAATTCACACTATCCTCAATGACCATCTTGACCTGTCAAAGGTCAGTGCAAGATGGGTGCTACGAATGCTCACCGTGCCTTAGAAATAAGTGGAGTTTTTGGAGCCGAGTATTTTCGACCGAATCGTTACCGGAGATGAAACATGGGTTTATCATTATGATCCTGAGAGCAAGCGGAAGTCGAAGCAGTAGCATAAAAAAGGAGCACACCACCAAATAACTTCAAAGTCACTCCATCGGCCGGAAAACTCATGGCCACATGGTTTTGGGACTCAAAGAGAATTTTACTGATTGGGTCACAGAAAAAGGTCATAATATTACTGCCACATCTTACGCAAACACTCTTCGTAATTTAAAGAAAGCAATTAAAGAGAAAAGGTGTGCAAAATTGACTGCAGGTGTGTTGCTTCTCCAGGACAACGCTCCGGTTCACACAGGGCGTGTTGCTAACGCTGCTGTGCGAGACTGTGGTTTTAAAAAAACCAACCATCTACCCTAAAGCCTCGGCTTGGTCGTTAGTGATTACCTTCTGTTCCCCAACCTCAAGAAAAATCTTCGTGGAACGCGTTTTTCCGATGATGAAGAGATGAAGGCGTCAATTAACACCCATTTTTCGGACAGAGGAAAATTATTTTTACAGGGTATTCAAAAGTTAGTTTCCCGATAAAACAAGTGTATTGAGGTTATGGGGGACTACATTGAAAATAAAATTGCTTTTTCCTTCAAGCTTATACCGAGAATACATTGAACGCCCCTCGTATATTCTACGTTTCATTTATTCATAATTTTGAATGGACAAAGCGGTTGAGTATTTAATTTTATACTGGAAATGGTAAAATATTATGTTAGTTTTAAAATATTAGACCCTGTAAACTACAAAAAATAGGTATACCTAAATAAAACTGGTATCTTTTATATATAGTCTGCACAAAGAAGAAAGTTTTACGCTCTTTATCATTTTTCTTAAAAATAATTTACTTTTAATATACGAATACGAGTATAAATGGTTTCTTATAATTATGTACCAAAATGCACACATATTCATCTAATTAATATTTTATCAATGAGATAACAGAACAATATCTCTGCACTTGATTACACGGAAATATTTGGAAATATGTAAGTAATTTAGCTTGTTAATTTAGAGAGGTGTCATAAATGTAAACAATTAAGCGACCGTAATTGGATTAAAATTTTAAATATACAGCGTGAGTAATTTATATTACACCATATTTATCAGCAATGCACCATACAACTACAGTTAAGTTATGAAAGTGTGGTGCGTGTGACGCTCCCGTGATTTTAACTTATTCATTGTTAAACTTAAGAAATCAAGTATTGAAAGTTAGCCGGTATATTAAATTATAAAATAGTTGTCCAATTAATTTTATATTTATTTGAAAATATTTTAATTTTAATTTCAAAATATAAAAGCATAATTAAGGTACAATTTATGTAAATAATACAAAACTGAATAAGTGGAAATTTGAAATAAAATAGGTTATGCTATATACAGACTGGCATCAAATAAGCGATTAATTGCGAGTTATGACATCTGTTATCGCACTAATATTGAGGTAATTAGCAGTAATATAGTGGGTGGGGGGGGGGTATTAGCACCAATTTCCGATGGACGAGGCAGTTCTTAAGTAGATTTCGTTAGCGAAGGACGCGGTGCCTTGTTTTCTTATCCGTAGGCTGAACATATGGTTAATTTAGGGTATTAGTGGCATGAGCACTGTTGGGAACTTTGGTTCACGTTAGCACCGCGGGGTTGTTCATCCAGAAATAACGTTTGGACCATTTTTCGGGAATTTCCGGTTGCATACTTGCCCTAGGCAAGTCTTAAGAATAACATCACATTCTAAGGCAGAGAACATTATTTACTTAGAACTCTTAGAGTCTAATTTGGTATTTCAATTACTAGAATCTTTTTTGACATTCGCATATTGTAATTTGCGTTAATTGCAAACTGCTATAAATTTTAGTAAATTTCAACAAAGAGTGTCAAATGTACCATTTAACGTTGATAGTGTGCAGAAATTAATTAGTTGATTGTTATTAAAACGCAAAATTGAATGAGGTCTGTTTACCGACATATTTAATTATAAAGCTATTTCATCATTTTGCTGTAAATGACTATGACCGCCTTTTAATTAGTAATGCCATTGGATTTTAGTTTCCAGATTTGGAGTGCTTTTTAGATACAGCTAATGTATGACTATTGTTTATTTTCAAATAGGTTAGATTTATCTACATAGCAAATTATAAGCTAAAACAAAGAAATCTTGTAGGTTGCATTTCTCAGTTGTTTAATACAGTTGCAGTATTAGAAGTTTTCATCTTTTACAATGGAAACTGTATAAACGATTGTTTTCAGAAAAAAATGTTAATTAATATTTACTCAGATAAGTATGACGCAATGGTAAGTGATAAGATAAAGATCAGTGTAAGAAATTTCGTTCCCAAATCGATTTGTACATTATCTATGTATGTGAGCTTGAGTTTATTGACCAAAACAATAGTTCGATCTGCTTGATTTTCGATGGCGTTCTTCATCAAATTGACCATTCGACAATTAATCTTTAAGCATAATTTTATTACATTTAGCAAGATGTGTTATGCCAGGCCCTGAAGATTCATTATTACCGCCAAATATCGACATTTAAATAAGTATTTGTTTCGTCATAACTAAACGCAGAAGAGTAAGTTGAACCGTCTTAGGTCTTAGGTATGCTTGCGTTTGTTTTTTATATAATATGAGGAGTGCTGTAATTGTTTCGGAAATAGATATGAAAACACAATGAAGATACAGTAATTACGCTTCTATAGTTTTTCAAAATATATTCCCTTAAAATCAATACACTTTTGCATGCGTTCGAACCAGTTGTTGAAGCACTCTTTCCATTCCGAAGATGGTGCAGCAGAAATGTGAGTTTACCACAGCACTTTCAGATGTTGAAAAACGAGTCTCACGCATTTTATTTTTGACAACCGGGTATCTAAAGAAATCATTTTGACTTTAAGGACAATGAGTCATTAATTCTACCTTTTGCCACTTCAAATAATCGACAGCTTCTGACGATGCTTTGTCATGGTGCTAGATGATCCGACGCTTTGCATTAGTTTTTCTGCTTTCATTGATAGCTTCCGGTAAGAAAATGCTTGTATACCAATCAGTATTGACCGTGCGAATCTAAAGCGACGGTAGGAACGTTACCACTAACACTGAAAAATGTTGCGACCATTTTCTTTGAAACACTTTGTGAACGGGCAACTTTTGTTAGATTCAATTCACGTTGAAGTACCTAAACGCGCAACTGTTCCTTGTTTTCTGGCTCATATGAATAAATCCAAGTTTCGTGACCTGCAATTATGTTATAAATCAAATTTGAAGTACCGCGGTTAAATTTTTTCAGCATTTGCTTGATCCATTGAACACGAGCCACTTTTTGAGTCTCCGTCAAATTGTGTGAAATCCATCGGGCACATAATTTTTTCATACCTAAATGGTCATCAAAATCGTTGATATTTGTTTCATCTCAATGCTAAGGATCGATTCTATTTCAGGGTAAGTCACATGCCGATCCATCTCAATCATCTCACGCACAACATCAATGTTTTTTGAAACAACATTAATTCGCGGACGACCTTCGCGAAATTCGTCACTGAAACTACTGTGACCATACTTAAATTCTGAAAACCAACGATAAATTGTTGTTTGGGATAGTGCATCGTTACCAAAACCCGAAATAAAACGATCCATACATCCACTCATCAAAAATCATTGCACAAAGATGTTCGCGATTTAATTCCATTTTTGTCGATAGTTGTTTATTTTACTCTTAAATACGTTACCAAACGATATTTTATTCAACTGTCAATGCTAAATAACCTAAAAGATGTCAAAGTTTACGACAGTGCCATCTATGATTCTCTAAAAACTACGGAAGTACTCGCTTCCCGAAACATATGCAGCACCCCTCGTATGCGTTGCCTATAAGTAGTCTGAAATAAATTACACACCCAACATATAAATTAGATAATTTGTACTTATAACTTATGCAAACCAAATAACCCAACAATTGTGATAATAAAAAGCCTCTCCGATTTCACTAATTACTACACTTTATTCTTGCGCGTCATATACAAGTGATAAGTATTTCTATACATTTAACAAAGTCTTTTATTAATTCCAAAAAAACAGATACTATTTTAGTTTATGTGCAATGCGCAAAGAATTCCGATGCCTCTGTTAGGTAATATATTTAGCCTAATATATAAATCATAACAACCTCTAAACGTTTAGAAGTTTCTCTTAGAGAAAACAGGTAACTCACGGTACATGCTAGAAAACAACGAAGAATGTAAAAACCGAGGTTGTTGTTATTCAAAAATAGGTAAGCCGAAATATTGGAATAACCGACGTTCAATCCAGGTAAGTATAGTTCATCCATAAACTGATTTAAACTTAAACATAAATAATTTTCATAATTGAAATTATCTTAAAATAAATTAAGAAAGAAATAGCAAAGCAAAAAACAGTGCTGTACAGCAGTGATCTAATTTCTATTTTAATAAGTTACAATACAAAATCTATTTGAATTTAAGATAAAACACTGGCTTAAGAGGCCCAATATGCCGAAACTTGTCCAGGCATACTTTCAACATTTAAAGAATCTTAATGTGAGTTCGCCTGCCTTGTGGTTCGACTGAATTTTAATATGTAAAACGATTTAATATTACATTTTGTACTTTCGTCTGTTTTAGAGTCCAATATTTTATTATAATGCCACAGCTAGTTCTTTATTAGAAAAGAAGAAACAAAGGCTATATACGTAGATATATGAACTATTTTGTGCAAATATAATGAATTCGTAGAAGGATAAACTATAGTGTGTTTAAACTAGTTTTAGCTAGTATTGTCTGCGAAAATTTTAAGGAGAAACTGAAAGATATTAAGTTCAACAAGTCGTGACTATCACATTATGTTCTTGCACATCTTGGCATCTTTGTCAATAGAATAATTTGTTAACATATGAATACCTGAGAAATCCTTACTTTGCTTATATCTTATTAACAATTAATGAACAAAAATAACGCATGCCTAATAGCGAAGGGACTATCAAGACGGTCTGAATTTACCTACTACCAAGAGGTGCGCTGTAACTGATGATTAGCATGGGCATATTGTTGAGTTTTACTAAATCACATTATTATTCTTAACCTACGGCCAAAATAACGGGAGAATTTAGAAATGTATTGCATTTTGGTAAAAGCTAGCATTTAAATTATATTGTTGGATAATTAAGTAACATCTACAAATATTTAGTGTAGCAACATCTACCTTGCAATTAATTGAGGCAGTTCAAAGTTTGTAGCGCAATTCATATTTTGACAATAAATAGGCACACAATGCTCATCAAACACTGGAGAACACTTACTTACAATAGCAACTATCTTCCACGATTTTGCTTTATAGAAATTGTAAAAAATCTATTAGATTAGTGGTAACGAGCTGTGGCACTCTAACTATAAGTATATCTACATCTTTCTCGGTTAGTTTGTAACGATTTCTACCACTTTCAAAAGCTGAATTCCAGATTTTGTGAAACAATTTTTAATAAGTGTAAATTCGTTAAGTAAAGCACCGAATTCAATTTACCTTTAAATTAACTTCAGGTGTATAAAAGTTGAAAAACGCATAAGGAATGTGGGGACAAAAATGTTTATCATGAGTGGCAAAAAGACATTTCATTAAAAACTTGTCATTACAAAATTATTTATGCACATGAAATCGTAATAATTATGTAAATATGTGATATATGTGAATTCTTATATAAATTTTCTATAGTAACCAGATTTATTTAAATAAACATACAAGATTAATTTAATTAAATGTTCAACCAAAAATGTTATTGCAGATATTTTAATAAGTTAAAATTGTTAAACTATAACCACATAAGTTAGATTTAAAAAATAAGGCCGTTACAAATTCGTTTTCAAAGAATAATGTTTAAATCTTGAAACGATAAGGGATTTCAGCGGAGTAAAATGTATACAAATTTCTTAGGAATTCATGTTCAATTTAATACAACGAATTAATAATCCAATGTTTAAACAATGTTCTAAGGAAATGAAACGTAATAAAACGGATTAAGATTAAATCTTAAATCTGTTAAATAAATGCAATACAGGGATTCAAATTACAAAGGACAAACACATTTAATTGGTTTATTTATAAATTAATGAATGAAAATTCACTAAACATTTCCATAAGGCTTAATAATGATTATGTAAGTAACTTTTAGCAAGTTCGAAAATTCCAAGGAACGGAGAGCTGCAGCGACACTTTGTATAAATAGGCGAGCCAAATTGCTGCAAAATTAGAATTGCTTTCGCTTCTCCTCCGTACTCTTGCAGTTGGATGCAGTTTATCCTAGAGAAAGCTTATCATGGTACTCCCTCGTACTCCAAATACATTGGGCGAGCCCCTTCACCGCAGACGAAATAACTTACAACGAAAGCTCCCTCGTATCTAATTTCCCTAGGAGAAGTTCTAGCATCGATACATCAGGACTAACTCCGCTCGTCAATGTAAAAATAGCATTAACTCCGTTATTAAGTTTTGAAAGTTATAAACAACTGGAGCCTCCGCCAAAGCCAAGTGTTAAATTATCTAGATACGGTTCTGCACGATTAGATCAAATTAGCAACTACTTTGAATTTGGTTACTGTAAAATCCTAAACTAAACCCACATGAACCTTCGGCATGGTACGGAGCGATCCGCTCATTAAACACGCGATTAATCAATCAATTCGCATTATTAACAATAAAAATACGGTATTTTGTGAAACGTTGAATTTGCCAAAAATACGATATACGGCATTTTGTATCAACAACCAAGTTGTTCCAAGCACATTTAAGATACCTTAAATAAATAAATCTTTTGTTAGGCAAGAGTAAAAATGAAAGGTCGACGAAATCAATTTTTACCACAAAAATTGTAATAATATCAATCTCTGCTAATAGATGGTATAGTAAAAATTGTAGAAAACTAGATTAGGTTGTAAACTAAAAACAGGTACATAATAACATTTTATTTTATTAAATAAATGTATAAAAATACATTCCGATGTTTAATTAAATTAAATAAAGAGCGACAAATACATATTAATATTCTGAATTACAATAAATAATAAATTCAATGTCAGACAGTAATGCAAAACGTCAAAAATTAATATGCATAGTATAGCAAATAAAGTTCAAAATGAAAAAATAACGCAAAATCCTTATGAATTAAATACGCCAAAAGCTATAAATAAATAGACTTAACAAATATAAAATAAGTAAAAATTTAAACCGTGTTCCCCAAAGATATGGAATAATGGTTCTGCAGGTTTAACCAAACATTTCATGATACGTCATTTGGAGTTATACCGTCATCAATACTTTTCTTAAATGGAACACTCTATATATTATTGGTTTTTATATTATTCCAAATAATGCCTTTTAAAATGGTGTAAGGTTTAAATGGTGTAATGTTAATAGTGTTTCGAAATTATTTGAGTGTTAATTGGAAAAATGTTGATAAGTTTAGGATGCTATGGAAATTGTTTTCATTGTTTTCAATAAAAAGTAATAAACTGTTACAAGCTCTGTAGTAATAATTGTTAGTGTAAAATTCTTTTTGTACATGACATAGTTAAACAACTAAATAATTGTTGCAATACCTTATTCAAAATATATTTGTTTATTATATTAAACACAAGTTAAAGCTTTATTATTAGAGAGAGAGAGAGGGAGAGAGAGAGGGAGAGAGAGGGAGAGAGAGAGAGAGAGACGTGCAACGCAGTTTGTAGTATTGAAGAATGTTATAAATTTACAACAGAGTATTAAAATGTTATTAAGATTTCTTATTCTTTGTGACATTAAAAATTTGCTACATGAATTTGATTACATGCTCATGAGATACGCCAAATACCAGTAGTTCGAAAAGTTCCGACATACATCATTTGGCGAACAACGCAAACGTAGTAGGTAATTCATAAGCTCTAGCGCATAAAAGTTGCATCCATTTAGACTGAAACTTATATTACGTACATTTTGCGATTATTAGCGTGTATTCAATTGCAACTTGACCTTGAAATTATTCAAACAAGAGTAAACAGGGTAAAGGCACTTAACTAAAATCATTTGGTGTAAACGACATATTTATGGAAAAAGGGAAATTTGGCATTTTATTACGTCAACGTACTTAACTATGTAACGTTTATGTGTGCGACATAAAAACGTTATCGTCGATTCTCGCCTTCGGTACTCACCAGATTTAAGATCATGTGAATTTTTCCTCTTCCTAAAAATAAAGATGAAGTTAAAGAGTGTTTTCTATTTTCGAACCGTAGCCTACGGTAAGTTACCAAATAAAGATGTGAAGTAAAATTATGAAAATTGAAAATTTTAGTGAAAATGGCGAGTTTACTCAAAAAAGTAAGTTTTTTCCTAATCTATGAATTGATAAACCTATTAGGAAATGTATGCACGTAAATCTTGCTAATGTACTATAAGATGTTCAAAAATAATTTTTTGTACAACGCCTATTTTGCTATTTTTTAGTTAATCCTCTTAAGGTTGAGTAAAAAATTTACTTAAACGATTGTGCGGGGTTAAAAATGTATCCAAAACGTTTCTAGGATAAACAGAGGTTATGCACATAAATTTAGTTTTATTTGGGTTGTATTTTCACTTTGTGTATTGTTTTGCGGTAATAAATAGATATTTTAAACCATATACATTTAACAAGTACTACGAGGGTAGTTGAAAACTAATGCACGTATGCTTATAAAGCGAGAATAAAAACAAATAGCAAGATCGGGTAAAAAGTACATTAAAGTACAATTCTGAAGTTGGAAACCATATTTATTTCTCAACATAGTCACCGTTAAGGCTAATACATTTCTTCTAACGTGTAACAAGTCTTTTCATTCCGTCACTGAAAATTTTTCCCACTTTTCTCGAATCCAGGACTTTACAGTTGACTTCACCTCATTGTAAGAGGTGTAATGATTACCCTTGAGGTCTCTGTTGAGTAAAAGAAAAAAATTAAAATCTCAAGGCGCAAGATAGGGGAATAAGGAAGGTATGGAATCGGTTCAAACTTCAGGTTTCGCAGTTGTGCGCAAGGTGTGTGGACGAGCGTTGTCATGTTGGAAGATTATTGGCACCAAGCTACCTCTAATACATTTTGAATCAAATCGTAGACGAGTTTGCGATATTTATCGTCTGTGGCAGTGATCGGATGTACGCTGCGGTTTCATCAACAATTATGACTTTTACAGGTGCGAAACCGCGAAATTTTATTATCCATTTATTTAAATAGACCCATCAACAACATCGTCACAATAAACAGCCTTTAAATGACGATTAATCTCAGTAGGAAACACTTTTCAGCAGTTAAAAATTCGATAACAGTGCGCTGTTTAACTAGCATTGATTACATTATAACGCGTCTCCATACTTTGGCTCCTCGAAACGACGCAACGACCTGAAATCTGCGCATGCGTATTGAGGGGGAATGTTATTCCGTTCGCATTCTAAAAGCATGTGCGCATTAGTTTTCAGCCTACCCTCGTATGTGCAGAAACTTTACAAAGCTTTAACAGTTTTTTCGAATCGTTTCTTTATGAGCAAGATCTAGGTATATGAACTTTTGACATTATACGAGGGACACTACTTAATAATAATAATAATAATAATAATAATAATAATAATAATAAGTTTATTCATCCAATCGATCATGTCTCATGATATAGGACAAGTCAGAAGTACAAATACATATACAAAAAAGTAATATTATAAAATTTTAGAAGTTAAAAGCTAAAAATTCATCTATGGAATAGAAAGCATTT
>JAHWXV010020165.1:0-11935 GCA_024586415.1 Phrixothrix hirtus
TGGTACGGCGAATTGATTTTTTGGGACTCGCAATAACCTTTGCCAAAACTCCTTCCACAACCGCTTCTGAAGTGCTGGGACGGCCACTTCCTTTAGCATCAGCTACACTAACTGTAGCTTTGAACTTTGCTAACAATCTGCCAACCGTTATGTGCGGCACTGGCTCTCGTTCAAGATGCCTCATATTAAATTTATCTGCAACTCTTCTGTCAGAGAAGAATAATCTCAACTCGCTCTTCAGTGGTCAACACTTTACAGTCCGGAAAGAAGAAAATGTAAAATTAGTGAAATCCCGGGACTTTTCGGAGATCCTGTAGTTTTCTTAATGCGAAAGCTACTTTTCTAATTGATGTCCATCCTAAATTATATTATTTGTTCATAGTAAACTTTGCATACACTTTTTATGCCTAAATTTTGTCTAAACCGTTTTGCAAATTTTTACTCACAATTGTTTTGCCCCGTACCGGCGAAACCGATTATTCAAAATTCCATTATTTGTACTACGAATGCGTTAAAATGGTCTATTATCGATTTTCAATTCTTAAGCAATTAATTGCGTGACTAGTATTGCTTCTCTGCAATCTTAGCGAACAAAAATAATTCCGATACTTCCTGTTCTTGTATTTTAGTCTCAACTATACTTGATGTTTCAGAACGTTATCTCCAACTAACAATTCCGTTATGACAATAGCAAAAATTTTGATCTTTGGAGCTTATACTTTAGCCGTCAGGCAGTTTACACCTGTAAACAAAAATCAATGCTTTGACGTTCAAGTTCGGTGCTGTTAATGTAAAATTTGAAAATTCAAACAGACACCCTGTATTATGTCATGTTAATGAAAAGCTTGTTTGATTTACAATTCATTGATATAAAACCTAAGAATTTTGAGTGAAAAATTTTAAAAAATGCACTTTATAAGAAAACAGTTGTCTTGGATTGTTTATTTATTAAATTTGACAGTCAATAGAAATTGTCCGGTCGACTTATTTATGTGACATTAAGACGCAAAAGGCAAACGTTATTCACGTGTAAAGGATAAGTTGACATGTTGTTAATTTATTAATAGGAGAGAGTCTCAAATTTTTGTATAGAAAACAATTTCCGAATCCTACTACTCCATCCCACAGAGCGTTTGCCAAAGTCGAACAAAGACTGAGAAACAGTACTTTTCCTAACGCCAAACAGTACAGAGTTCATCAAAGAAATGTACGGATGAAGATAACTCAATAACTATTGTGGCATACATTGGGTTTAATCATCATACTTCCCGCCATCAGGTTTCAGCAGAAATGATTCGTACTGCTCCAGCCTACACAACGTTTGAGAAAGTCAAACAAAAATTGAGAAAAGGTTCTTTTCCTAATGGCAAACAGCAAAGTGTTCATCAAAGAAATGTACCGAATGAAGATAACTAAACAACTATTTTGGCATACATGGGATTCAATCCTCATACTTCCGTCCGTCAGGTTTCAGCTGCAACAATTCGTACTGCTCCAGCCACAAAATGTTTACCAAAGTCGCACAAAAACTGAGAAACGGTACTTTTCTTAATGGCAAACAGCAAATAACTCGTCAAAGAAATTTTCGGAGTGAAGATAACTAAATAACTATTTTGGCGTACATGGGGATCAAACATCATGCTTCCGGCCGTCAACCTTCAGTTGCAATGATTCATACTGCTCCAGCAGACACAACGTTTGCCAAAGTCGAACAAAAGCTAAGAAACGGTACTTTTTCTAATGGCAAACAGCAAAGAATTGTACGGAGTGAAGATAACTAAATAACTAGTTTGGCATACATGGGGACTAATCCTCATGCTTGCGCGCATTAGCATTCAGCAACAATAATCGTACTGCTTCAACCCACATAACGTTGGCCAAAGTCGAACAACAATTGAGGAACGGTACTTTTCCTAACGGCAAATAGCAAAGCCTTCGACAAAGATATCTACGGAATGATGATACCTCGATATACTATTTTGGTATACATTGGGATTAATCCTTGTACTTCCCTCCGTGAGGTTTCAGCAGAAATGATTCGTATTGCTCCAGCTCACACAATCTTTGCCAAAGTCGAACAGAAAATGAGAAACGGTACTTTTCCTATCGGCAAACAGCAAAGGGTTCGTCAAAGAGATGTACGGAGTGAAGATAACTCAATAACTATTTTGAAAATACATGGGGGTCCATCCTCATGCTTCCGACCGTCATGCTTCAGCAGCAAGGATTCGTAGTGCTCCAGCCTACTCAGCGTTTGCCAAAGTCGAACAAAAATTGAGAAACGGTACTTTTCCTAACGGCAAACAGCAAAGAGTTCGTCAAAGAAATGTACGGAATAAATATAACTCAATAACTATTTTGGCATACATGGCGATCAATCCTCATGGTTCCCACAGCCAGGGTTCAGCAGCAATTATTCATACTGTTCCAGCCCACAGAACGTCTGCCAAAGCCGAACAAAAATTGAGAAACGGTACTTTCCCTTACGGCAAAAAGCAAAGGGTTTGTCAAAGAATTGTACGGAGTGCAGATAACTCAATAACTGTTCTGGCATACATGGGGATTAATCCTCATGCTTCCGATCGTCAGGCTTCGGCAGCAATTTTTCGTAGCGCTCCAGCCCACACAAAGTTTGACAAATTCGAACAAAAACTAAGAAACGGTCCTTTTGCTAATGGCAAACAGCAAAGTGTTCATCAAAGAAATGTACCGAATGAAGATGACTAAATAACTATTTTGGCATACATGGGATTCAATCCTCATACTTCCGTCCGTCAGGTTTCAGCTGCAACGATTCGTACTACTCAAGCCCACACAACGTTTGCCAAAGTCGGACAAAGATTGAAAAACGGTACTTTTCCTAACTGTAAACAGCAAAGTGTTCGCCAAAGTAATGTACGCAGTGAAAATAACTCAATAGACATTTTGACGTACATGAGAATCAATTCTCATACTTCCGGCCGTCAGGTTTCAGCAGCAATAATTCGTACTGCACCAGCCCACATAAAGTTTGCCAAGATCGAAAAAAAGTGAGAAGCGGTACTTTTCTTAATGGCAAGCAGAGTTCATCAAAGAAATGTACGGAGTGAAAATAATTCAATGGATATTTTGGCATACATGGGGATCAATCTTCATGCTTCCATGTGTCAAGTTTCAGCTGCAATGAATATTACCAGGACATCAATACAAAGGGTATTGTAGGAGCATCGTACCGCCCATTCAAGATCCACCTTGTAGAATGTCTTACACCTGAAGAACCTTAGATACGGTAATAATTTACAGCAGAAATTCTAGTTAAAATTCATTGTAATACTTTTTTTTAAATAACATTCTGTGGAGTGATGAAAGCCGTTTTCGTAATAATGAAATTGTAAACCGCCACAATTCCCATTATTGGTCGAACCAATAGCGGCATTGGATAAGAGTAACTCATTTTCAACATACTTGGCTGGTTTATGTTTGTTGTGGTTTACTAAATGGCCGTATCGTTGGTCCTTACGTCTACCAAGGTGCACGCTACTTAAATTTTCTGCAGACTGATCTCATTGAACTGCTGAAAGACATACCCATCAACGAAAGAAGAGTCATGTGGTGGCAAAAAGATGGTGCTCCTCCTCACAACAAAGAATAGGTAATGGAATATCTAAGTAGGGTCTACCCAGACCGTTGGATCGGAAGATGTGGATCCACACATTAGCCTTCACGGTCACCGGATTTTACCCCTATGAATTTCTTTCTTTGTGGTTATCTTAAAGAACTTATATACACTACTCCATCTGTTGATTTAGAAAACTTGCTAAACAAACTTATTCGAGCTTGGAAAGCATAACACCGGAAATGATAACTACATCATGCACAAGAACTTTATCAGATATACTTGAGACACGTGTAACACAAAATGGACAACAGTTTGAACACGCACTACAGTTATTTTGTTTTTCATATATAAATTTATGTTTTTTGTTATTACTTTGTAGTGTGCTTATACACTTCATCTCGTTTGCCTTTTGGTAAATAGTTAGCTAAGTAATTATAAAACATCGACTTGATGTTGAATTAAGGAATAGACACATTAATTGTACATATTTTAAATCATTTAAAAACATTTCGTTAATTCACGATTAACAGAACATCCTATAGATATTTCATTTAATTATTACGCCTATAATTACCGAGCCTTAACCGTTTATTATGTTCATTTATTTATTTAATTTTACTTTGTAATTCATGCTGTATTTATTTCAATTAAGATAAGGTATACTTTAGTGTGTCTTGTATAAAATAATCTAAAAGTTCACGGTTCTTGACCTAAGCAAACACAACATTGTTTATATGGCTCAAGGGATTTGCAATTTTCGTATAAAGAATACGAGTGTTTCAAGACTGATTAGATAACCGTGTGTAGCTTTAGCCATTTATAGAGAATTTCATGCTAGATTAATTAATTTAACTGTTTTATTTCAATTAGTACGTAGTTTAATTATTTAAGAATTGATCCATATTTTGATCAAGTTATTCAAAGTAATTTAGGCTAAAATATTATTTTGTTAATTACTTTTGTACAAAAACAGTTTCATTCATATTAATTATTACTGTTTCAAGTCCATAAGAGTGCACATCTGATACTATATAAGTTGTTTGTTAAATTTATTAATTAAGCTAGATTTCAAGTTCGAAAGTTGTTTCTCCTTGGATTCACCGATAAAAATTTGATATAAAAGCCGCCGCGTAAAGCTGAACAAAACAGAGACGCGTCTGACTTTCAGTGAACAGACCCACTCAAAGAGAGAAGGGTTTAGAACATAATATACCCCAAGTATCGCGTGGTGCATTATTTCTATTTACATAGAGTAAATTTCAATATAATTAAATTCGCGAGCTTCGAAATACTTTTATTACTTTCCGTGGTTAAAGATTGAAAGTAAACAAAACGATCGTATGCAAATACAGGCCGCATTTCCCCACTGTTGCCATATTTAACATGATTTAACACGAAGGTTGAAACCGCATATATGTTTTGAATTAAACGTAATAATTTTAGACTGTTTGGCAAAGAATTATTTATTGAAATACTCACCGTATTGTTGAAAAGCATTACGAACTTCCTGTCCGAAAAGAACACAGCGAACCTCCAAAGAAGCGATCGTTCATTCCGTGTTGAAACAATCCTTAGATCGGCGTCGCACCACAGAATTCCTAAACAGACCTAAGTTGAGGATATATAATCCAGCACCAAATATTAATTACCTAACGTAAAATACACACGCGAAAACTGCATAATTAGAAGCGCCGTTAAAACACAACCAACCTTCGCCATTTTGATCTTGTACCGTTATAAAAAGTCGATAGAATCAAGTGTACTAAAGCGCCGTCTAGTATCGATAATTTAAAGGGAAACAACCGCTAGTTATTGAAAATTGGTTTATATCAAAACTTGAATTCAAACATTATAGGATTTTCTTTAATGTTTTAAATAACTAATTTTCTGTCTTAAGAACTTATTATTCAAAGTATAATTATACAAATAAATAAATAACTGCAGTTTATAAAAATACATGTAAATACAGAATAAAACAAAATATTAAAACTACAGTACAGTTCAAACAATAAGCATGCAAATGTTCAGTATTAATTAAATAAAGTGCATCCATAGTGCTTTAAGATTAAGTTCAAATTAAACATAACAGTTTAAAGGTGTACACCGAACTCAATAAATGAAAGACAAATGCAATGAGCTTATGAATTACAACTGAATTAAAATGCAAAGTTTTAATGGAGCTAATTTGAACAGTCATGACACAAAAATGTATATACAGAGTGAAACAAAATCAAATTTGTAGGTCACCTTAAACCAGTACAATTTATAAGCCTCAGTTCACACGGGGAAACTGCCGTGTAAATAGTTTTAACCTGTAAATATTTTAAGTAAGTTTTAGACAGTTTCCGCAACATCCAAAGAACAGTTCTGGACTCGCGGCAGCCCCAGCTGAGCACGTTACAGAGCTAGGGCTCATTACATTTTGACGACTTCAAGCAGGGACTCCACATCATTACAACATTTCTTTCTGTTTTTGGTTATTTGTATTTAAAATAACTTAAGTTTGGCATCGTTGTATTCTAAAACAGGCTTTTTATTGACATGACAATCAATATACAGGATGTTCTATTTAACTTTTCAAATTTGACATTGACTGTACCGAAGTTAACCGTCAAAACGTAGATTTTTGTTTACAGATCTAAACTCCCTTACGACTAATGCATAACCTCCAAAAATCAAATTTCTCTTGTCATAACGGAGTTATTAGCTGGCGTGAACGTTCTGGGACACCCAGTATAGCCCAAACTGCTATTACCTCTAAATATCGTGATAGTAAGCAACGATATCCCTAGTTCGGCATCCTTTATTCCAATTTGCTAAAAAATATGTTTACCGAAGTAAGAGAAGGCAATAAACGGATTCTGTTTAATTAGTTTCTAAACAAAAGTTTTACAAAACAAGTTAATCCAAAGCGAAGCCCGCCAATGAATCCGAAGTTTGCTTTTGGTTTAAAATTACACATGCTGGAATTAATTATCGCTATGAAATTAATTGCGACAATTCCTTCATAACCACGACGCACGTTTAAATTTGCTTACCTTGTAACATATTCTCATAAGGAAAGAACTGCACTGTTAAAATGACTCTTTATAACTATCTCTGCCTGACAAAACTAACCAGGTGTAAGCATTTAGCAAACAATCACTTTGTATTCATTTCTTATTTATCCTGCATGAGTTCATATAAACAAAACATTAATACAATAACTTCACCAATTTCGATATACGTTATATCATGGCGGGATTAGTTAAACGCGTTAATCGAAGAATACGTGTACTGAGTATGAAACGTATGCTTTTTCCATTACATATAAAACTACAATATTTTTAGTGATTCTGTCGAAAAGGTATGCTTTTAATTACAGCTTAGCCTAAAAACGAGTAAAAGACCGACGTCATAAGGTTTATATTCTATCATTTTTATAGAATTTGAGTAAACAATACTTTTTCCATTTCCTTATTACTTCACGTCTTTAGTATATTAGTGATTTACTGAAATCATTAATGTTTGACGGTGCTTTATAGAAATAAGTGTTGTGGTTACCGATATTATTAAAATAACTGCTGCATTCAGCATTCGTGTATATACAGGGTGTTATGGGAATTGGGTCTTTTATTAAAATGGCATATAGAGCTTCATAAAACATGCAAATTTTGATTATTAACTTTAGGTCAAAATACAAAGATAACGTGAATAAAATCAATTGAAAATGAGTGCCACAGTGTTAGGCGGGCCTCAAATGTCGTTACTACGTAATACATCAAGTATTCTTTAGACTTGAACTGGTTTATTGTGAGATATTGATGACACATACATACTCGTAACTATCTTAACTTTTTTACTTTTGGTACATTTAGGATGAATTTAATTTACATTTAAAGGGTATTTATTTATTTTTTAAGTATTACGTAATAATAGCACGTAAGCATGTAAAAGGCACATTCATGACATATATTTTTCACATAACATTTATTGTACGGTTACATTAGTTCAAACGTTTAGTAGTTTTAAAGAATTATTGCATTGCTTAATTTTCCAAAAAATTACAGTTAGATTTATTACAGTAAATGTGTCCGTTGTGTCATTAAACCTGCAAAATACTCGATAAATTCTAAATAAAGTCTATTTATGAGTGTTGTTGGGTTTATACTGTAACAAGGACCTTCAAATTTCGTGTTCCACAAACTAGCGTTGCATTAATCCATGTGCTGACTGGTAACTTACTTCAGAAAGAAATAAAAACTACAACTTTATCGATATTTTAATTAACGACAACTAAATTGTTTCATTGTGTTATCTCAAAGCAGTAAATCACAAAGTTCTTCACCTACTCGAACCATTGCTGCAGTTAACATTTTAAACCCAAAGTTCAACTACCTACATATTAAAAACTAGATATTAAATATTATACTACAAATGGAACAAATACACATACTAAATGAGAAAACCAATTTATAATAATTTATAATTTTCACACCAAAATGGAATACCTTCACCAACAGACCTCTGGATCGTTGTAAACTGCATATCGCTTTAAATTTATATGAAATATAGTGCCCTTTCATTAAAACACAGCTGTTTTATATGTCTTCGGTGTCAGATTTCTTCGTAGTTGTTTACAAACAAACATACTGGTTGTGATTAGGTTATGAATGGATATGCTAACAGTTCTCTATTCACGTTATCTTTAAGGTTTGACATATTTCATTAACAAAAGGAGCTTATTTTATGAAGTTCTACAAGACATTGTAATAAAAGGCTCAATTCCCACAACACCCTGTATACATGGATATAGACACGTGATAAACGATAAATTTAATTTCAGATCTTTATTCGTTATGTAGAAATCAGTTTTGTCAAGTTTCATTAAATTCTTTAATATCTTAGAAATACAACGGAAAAAAAATTAATAGCATTAAATAATAGAAACTAATTAGAGTATTGCCTAGAGGTAGCTACGACACAGACTAAAAAGAAAATATTTATAGTTTGCAATTATGTAGAAGTAATATTGGATTTATACGGCACCAATTACACGGACCCCTAAGGCAATTAGCTGAAGAAGAACAACATTGTTAACCAATAATGATGTACTTAATTAGTTGTCAACTTAACTTTATTAAAAAGAAAAATAAAAGTTGTAGTAACTTCTACGTTTATATAGCTATTTATTTTGCTTCTATATGTAACAGAACTAAATTTTAAACGCTAATTATTTGTGTCAAATTTGACCATCTATAAAATCTATAATATTTTAGTTACCTCAATCTAAATTAGGCAGCTAAATAGAACTTCACAATACAAGAACAAATTTTACTTCTTTAGAAAGGTGCTTTAACAATACTTACAATACAATACTTATTGTAAATAAATGAAATACTGGTAAATTAAAATAGAAACAACGCCAAATAGTAAATACCAGCTAATAATTACTTTAAATAAAAAATTGAGAAATATTGGTATTTTTCGAGATGGTTTTTGAGGTAATAAATTTGCTCCCAAGAAGTAGAACAACTAGTTTTGAAGCATAGAATGTGTATATATTAGTTAAATATACGAAGAACGTTCAATAATTCAGGTAAAAATGAGACAAACCTTTATTTTTCGGTGTAGAAACATTTTACTTTCAAACACTTACTTAACGTCTATTGACAATCTGAGCCCCAAGATATCGATCTTCTTGCTTCTATCGGACAACTTCCTTTTGTAGTTGTTACAAGGGGGTTAATCTCTGAAACTACAAACAAGCGCCACACGGCCTCGTCCCCTCTACTTCGTTCTTGGAGATTTCTAGGCACTGACGATACAGCAAGCTTATTCTTTATCCAGAGGGGATCTTGTCTGTACCCTTTCTTACACACGCACTTCTTAAAGCTACTATTTACACCTTACGTTCCTACTGTGCTAATTACTAAATATTGCTGCTCTAGCTAACATGATAATTGCGATCTAATGTTTAGCACTGAGTTACTGACTGTGTTAGATCAGGTAGATTAACACGATAACTGTGATCTAAATGTTTAGCACTGAATAGTTTAATTCGTCCACAAAAATAAACACTGCGTCGGGGCACCGGGACAGCGTCCATCGAGGCACTGGTCGTCAGAACGGCGGATGACTTGGTGCAAGATGTCAGCGGGTTGAGGTCTTGATGCTGAGGTTCCGTAGCGGGGAATCGCGGAAGATGCTCGGCTGGTGCACAACACTCAACTGCCCGCTTCGTTTTTTTTGCCTCCTCTTTTTAAGTATTTAGATAGCGTGGGATCTATATAAGTGTGCGTAACTTGCCCCCACCTTTTAGGTTTAGGTAAAATAGCGGAGGACCCCTTTCATCTGCCCAACTATTTCTTTAATTTGGATGTTTGGGTGAGCCTTCAGTCTTTCAATCATGTTGGTTCGTCTTTGCCGGGATCTCTGTAGTAGGTCGGTTGTCTCTAAATCTCCTGTGAGGTCGTCGTTACGCATGTGCCGGGGTTCATCAGTGATCATGCATAGTGGCTTATTTTGAGTCGTGGTGATGTGAGCTTTGCTGGCCGTCCAGATTTCTTGTGCATAGCATAGGGTCGGGATTATTGTGCTTTCCATCATTCGATTCTTAAAGTCTAGTTTCCAAGAACTGTTACACCTTATGGTGGGATAGAGTTTGCCCATAAGATTTTGACTAATGCTTTGCGCCTAAGTATGTGCGCCTGTCTGGTCAATTGTTATTCCTAGGCAAGTGGCACTTCGTGTAATCTTCAACCACTTTCCCATGACTTCCAGATTGTCTGTTTTCCTCATTTTTCTGGAGATAATTAACTTGATCCTGTTTTTGTTGACCGCAACTCTCCACACGCTGAAGTAGTGTTCTAGAGCTTTGATGCCTTTAGTGATTCTAGCTTAAGCTATTCTTATGTCTGGTGCTGTGGTGATCAGCGCTGTATCGCCTGCAAACTAGATAATTTTTGTCTCCTAGATGTTCAGGAGCTGGGGACTGTCGGACGTAGATGTTATACAGAATAGGAGAAAGAGGGGAGCCTTGTGGCAGGCCTTCCTCCACCCACTCTGATCTAGAAGGTCTTGTTCTCCAGGAAGGATTGGGTTACCTTGATTAGGCTTGGGGGAAGCCTAGGATCACCATTTTATGGATTAGTGCCTTCCTTCACACCTTGTCGTAGGCTTTTTCGATGTCGAGAAAGGCACCTATTATGCTTCCCTTGCTGGCCTTGCCTGTGGCAACTATGGTTTCGAGCCGCGCTGCCTGTTGTGTAGCTGATAGAGCACCGCGAAATCCGAATTGACTGTTAGGGAGTAGGTGATGGCTCTCCGCAAAAGTTTGGATGTCATCCTAGATCATACTTTCAGCGACTTTTGCCATCCCGTTTAGCAGCTTTATTGGGCATATGTTGCTAGCTATTGAAGGCTCCTTGTTCTTTTTCGGGAGGGTGATGACTACGGCTCTTTTCCAGCATTCCGAGTAGTAGCCTGTGGATAGGATGGCGTCAGCAATGATTTGGAGCTCTCGAACTGGGTTCTCTGACAGCACCTTTAAAGCTCGGTTTGGAATATTGTCTTCTCCCGGTGGTTTCTTGGAGCTGATCGACTTGATCTTGCCTTGGATGGTTTTATTTTGCTTCGTTCTCCTTTCGTCCGGATGGGAATTTAGTACCATATCGTAAGAGGCTACTACTTCCTTAAATGTAGGCACGTGTACATCCATGTGGTTCTGGCATTGCCTGACCAGTTCTACAGTAAAAACTTCCGCCTTCTCCGCTTCTCCAAACACGTACTGGCTACTTGCTCTTATGGACGCGTTAGGATTTGAAGTTGGTTTCAGTCATTTAAAAAGTTTCCACAATCTCGGTTGGGCATCGTATTCCTGTTCCTTGAGGAACTCGCAACATTCTGTGTCTTTTGTTTGCCTAGTTATTGTGTCCACTCTGTGATGGAGCTGTTTCAGTCTCCGTTTGTCGTCGGGTGGCGTATGCGGGCCCATCTTCTTTGCCCCATCTGTCCCCGGCATTTATTGGGACTTGTTTTTGGCATTATTTCAATCTTGCCTTAATCTCCGCGGAAAACGTCCGAGCTGCCTGTTCTATATACTCCTGGGTGTTTAGTTTCGTAATTATCGGGCTCCTTGACATAAGGTATGAGAAGCGGGTCCAGTTAGTTTTGATTTGGTAGCCTCGTTGTGATCTTTACTCCCTAACTGTAGGATCACGGGAAAATGGTCGGAAGACAGCTGATGTAGTGTGGTGGCTGTCTTGCGAGCTTGTAATTTGTAGATGAGGAAGAAGTCAATCACATCTCCTCTGCACTGGCTTTGAATCGAGCTAGCGTCTTGGGTCTCTACGGCTT
>JAHWXV010020175.1:0-12225 GCA_024586415.1 Phrixothrix hirtus
GGGTCTGCTATGGAATGGGCTGGAATATGTTTAACTGGGCGCACCGAGCTACTGGTAATTTCGAACGGTTCCCTAACTGCTTTACGTTACACAAGCGATATTTTAGTGAGTGATTCCTTTTGCTGAAAATATGCGAGCAGATTTTATTCTACAGCAACATAATGTTAGACTGCACGTAACTAAAATAATATCAGCTTTTCTAAATGACCATAATATCGAAGTTATGGAATGGCCAGCCAACAATCTAGATCTCACTCCCATCAAACAACATCGAACCAACTTGAAGAAATTCTTACTTAATAATGGAAGCAACTACCCAGGAGATCATCCGAAACACAATTGCGAGTATGCCCAGTCATTGTGCTGAAGTTATCAGAGCCAGAGAAGGGTACACCCGCTACAGATCCTAGTGTTAAGAAACTGCCTTATTTGAAAATGAAAAAAGAATAAAGATTATTATTTCAGTTATTGACATTTTTCATTTTCATTATTAAATTAATACATGTGATAGGTTTAAGTAATTTACAGTTTGAAGAGTAGTCTTTTACAAAGAAACGAGAAATCATAATTTATTTAAGAAGTATAATACAAAAAATTATTTAATTTATTTCAAGTGACTCCTTTTTCGCTTTGAGTAGATTATAATGAAATTCAAACCATATGAACCAACTTGTATTTAGTAATTACAGTATTGAATGAAAAGTTTACATAATGCGGACAGACTAAAATTTTATCATCTCACAAAAAATTGAATTAGGTATAGGGTATCGATATTCCATCAATATTGTCGTATCCCTTACATGGGTCGCACTATATATCCTAACTTTATACAAGAATGCACAATGAGAAATAAAAATCCACCCACCCGAGCGCTTTCCCAAAGCTTAATCACTAATTTTTAATCGAATTTATGTGGGACTTTTGGTGACATCTATACAATATGACACTATAATTATAATAGAGTTTTATTTTTAAAGGCAAATCAATAAACTTACAAATAAACTTATATAGAGATACGAATACAAGTTATCTGTTAACAGAATTATGGGTACCAACGTTTTTAATTGAATTGTTCGGTATAACGTATAACGTCATTTCATTTCAATACCTACAAAATTCCCATATATTACATTGAAATAGGTTCAGTTCAACATGAATTATTGAATTTACCATATGCACTCCACCAAAATAAGGTTTAAGATAAATTACCCAAATCGATGAAAGATGTTTTCAGATATTCTTCGGTAGGTGTCTATATAAAAATTGTAAATCTGTAAAATATATATTAAAAATGTATAACGAGGGGTATCTAGATGTACATATCGTTTCTATACACATTCATTATTGCTTAATGGACAATGATATCTTGGAAAGCTTTCATTCTCAATTTAAATATCAATTTGTATGAAAACTATGGGGCGATAAATCATGGCATACTAAATTACAACGGACAAATATTGATTAAATAGCACTATGAAAGTAAAATTTGAACCAATTAATTCAGTTTTTGATTTTATTGTTAATACACATTATCGAATGGTTTCAACCTTAGTTTCTGCCAGGCAAAGAGGGCTTTACTATATCGTATAAGTACAAGAAGAACATTAGGAATTCGCCACATCACTTTAAAAAATCATAAAGTTATTCAATATTTTAGGAAATTATTATTTTTATATTTTTCAAAGTTCTATTTGTTATGTGCGAAACAGGTGATTCTTATTAAAATTGTAATGATTGTAGGAAGCATCTGGGAACTTACATATATGTAGGTAACCATAGCCATATATATGTACTACATGTACATGTGTATCATTAAGTATGTGAATATACATATATGTATATATTGTACTGTTTTTCTATCTTTTAACTAAGGGTGTTACATTTTCATTACATATCTCGGATGTTGTCACTAGGAAATATCAAAAAATTATGAAATTTGACAAAGCAAAATAGCAAAATTGTAAAACCGTAAAATTTGTCTATAACAAACTTTATGCTGCTTTACATTTTCCATTAATCCATGAATTCTATTATTTCTGGGGCCATTGTTTGTAAACTGCTCTTTTAATTAACTAGTATTTTATAACACACTCAGTTCTTCATAGAAAATTTTCAGTAAATACAAAAAAAAGATTATATCTGCTTAATGTGTAGCATTATTTAGTATTAACCTTCTCTTCGCATTATTCATGTAATGCTCTGGATTATCCAATAAATTTTGAAATTATTCAGTTCTGCCTCTAACCTCACTTATGGGAAGAAGCTAAATCATAACACGTATCTTGTTTATTGACAAAGGCTTCATAATTTCAATAGCACTCAGATTACATAAATTGAACGAATTATTATTTGTACAAAAAGGCAAAGAGTTTTAGGTTAGTTTCCAATAACTGTTAGTGAGTGCTATAAAATAATAAATCCTGGAAATTCTTTTAATAAATAATTATACTCAACTGTCAATGTATGTATAAAATTATTTTAAAACATCTACCAAAGCTATAAACTGTCATGCACAAAATGTATACATTTTCAACATAATTTTATGTCGTAGGTATTTGAATAATTGCTATTCCGTTGTTTCAGTCCTTAATCGAATAATATTTTGAAACGTTATAAGTATAATAGGTTAAATTTTTACTTTTAATACAATATGGATAATCCAACAAAATGTTACATAATATAGTTTGGTAGATAGGGCCTTATACATAAGAATAAAGATATGTATTGGATAACGTTACCTCATAGTTTAATGAAAATTGTATATAAGTTCAAAATATGTAAAATCATTTAAAAATATTAATGCAGGAAGAGTATGTAATTATTAAAAGTATCATTTCTCAAATGGAAAACACTAAATAAATGAAGTTAACCAGTTATAAGTAAACAGCGGAATAAAAATGTGGAATATCAAATCAAATTACAATTGAAACAATTACATGTAAATGTTAGTTTAAGCAATGTTAAGGTTACTATATTAGTAAACCCATGCATATAAAATAAATGAACATTTGCATTAACTAATGATAATAATTTAAATAAATATGAAAAATTGGGGTTAATGTTAAAAATCTTCTAGGAGAAGGAATCAAATTAATTGATGCACAAGTTAAAAATTATAGAATTCATGTAAATAAAAGTTACATTAAAAACATTTAAACAATATAACATAATAATAATGTGATTTAAAATCAAAGTGTGTGAATTTTTAAATGCATCATATGTTCAAGAAACAAAATTTGCTGCAAAATAATTATGGAAACAGTGATCTCCAGGAGCTGTAGAATATTATAGTAGTCTTTTCCATCCATTTTATTGAAATTTTGCACAAAATTTTGAAATTATAACAATCATTTATCATGGTCACAAACCATTTTAGTTTTTCAAAAGATTGTAAAAATATCCATTAAGGCTTTGCAGAAAGAGTCTGGCAGTATTTCAGTACATCAATATGTCCTCAGAATCCAATTAAAGATGTTAGGTTCAACTAAAGATTGGAAAATGTTTGAAATATTGCTTATTCGACAATTTCGAGCCATATTCTGTGTAACTCTTCACTAATCCACAGTTGCATTTTAACCAGTGCAGGTGCTGCTCCTCAGTATAATTAATAAATTAAATTGATATAAGTAAATCAAAGTACGACGGTATAACCTGAAGACAAGTTCGGGTCAATAAATAAAGAATTAAAATAAAGTAAAATTGGAATTTACTATAGAGAAGATTTAATTAAGAGAAGAATAATTAAATTTAAAATTATGTTGTATAAAAAAAATTGTACCTGTCTTTAATGTACCAGAAGTTGTATATCAGGTGAGAAAATAGGTTTAAAATCATTTAAACAGAGTTTAGTTGAGATGGAATTCAACATAATTATTACTACTGAAATTATGAAAGAAATTTATAGTTAAATTTATCAAAATTATCTCAAAATACTCACATTTCTATAATAAAAGTACAGACGTCCATCTTGCAAAATAAAACATAAAGTCATAAACAACAATTTCATTATTTCCAAAGGATTTGGATAATTCTTCAACAACGTCATTTAGCAGTCAAGAAGTGTTCAGGATTGTTAACATCAATTTATTATAAACAATTCTAAATTATATTTTAGCATTTATTTTAATTAAGCCCAACGGTTATTGTTTTGAATTTGCTGGTATAATCCTGGCTCGTAACCTTTTCTGAAGTCAGCATGAAACTGATTTTTACTGCACCTTGATGAACATAAACACTTTATAAATTAAATGTGATTTATTAGGTTTAAATCATATATTCAATTGTAAACTAAACATTTATTAATAAAGGCGAGCTATAAAATCGACCTTTCATTAATAAACTTAAAGGCTTTCTACCTTCTTATAAGGAGGGAATATATTTTAAAATACAATATTGGGGCAAGTAAACTTGGTTGCCTAAAATAAAATGTATAAATTGAAATAAAACCGTAACAGTTATTACACCACTGTATTCAGTACGAATGGAAGAATCTTCAACAAATCAAACAAGTAGATGTGAACATAGAGATACCCGAAGCATAGGGTGTAAATTCATAAGACTACAATAAAGGTTAGTGAACTATAATTGCAAAAGTGTCGGACTATAATTACAACAGCGAACAATTATTTAACGATTTAAATTAAAATATTTTTAAATAAGCTAAACTTTTAGATTAAATTTCGTTGATTATTAGATTAAGTAGATTTTAATTTTAAATCGTTGATAATATCGTTGAATTGTTTTTGATTTTAACAGTTGGTTTAAAAAGTTTATGAAAGATTCTTTCCATTGTATATTATAAGATTTGACTGATTGACTAAAGAACCTAAGTACGATGAATTGAATTGATATTCTTTTTAGAAATGTAATTTTTATTATTACGATTGATTTTGAAAGTAAATAAACAGTTATTGGTTTATAAATATGCTTCTTAATTATAGCGTCGTTTAAATTTATTATTTTTCTTTCAGAGATTGAAAGTTGATAACTGTTTATGCTTTTATTTGTGTCAGTCATTTAAAATTTTATTTTTATTATTGATATTGAGTTTGATTTCAGGTAAGGGCATTCATCTTATAATTACGTGTAAGGTGGGTTGCAGCATATTCAGTTTAGGTAAACGACTTGAATAAGATAACAAGATAATCAGAAATCCAAGTACAGGCAACCAATTACATAACGAAATATTAAGTGAAAGTTTTCTCACATATTTGGCTCACAACGTGAGGCTCTTAAATCAAATTAATACGAATCTAGTTTTAATATTGTTTAAACGGTCAACTTGTAAACCTGTTTCCCCACTTATTGTGCATCCCAATGTGGGGCATTTAATTCTAGATAAAGCAAAAGCTGATACAAAATATATAACTTTAATATTGTGGAACTTAGGTAGACGTTCGAACGAAGCTTTTCCACGTATTTGTCTCAAAAACATGGGGCATTTGAACAAGCTTTTCCCACAATAGATATAAAAAACATAACTATAATTGTGAAAAGGAAATGCCAATTACTTGTGGAACAGTAAATTTGATAGCTTAATTATTTTCTGATAAAATGTATAAAAAACGGAAAAGCCAGATTTTTATTTTATGTTAATAAAACTATCGTCCTTTGTTAACTCTTGCTGTATTTTAATGCAGTCAATAAAATATTAAGTGATAAATATGCACTACTAGGTACATTAGTTGTCCAAATAGTTTTAGTAGGGCAAAAATTAATTAAAATTATTTAAGAAAGGCTAGTTTTATAAAGCAAATAGATTAAAATAGGAATTTAATTGAATACACCTCGTATAGTGTTTTATATAATTATCCTAGAAATTTTGTTAAATATAACATTGGAAACAATTACAAAAATTCAATTAGAAAGATTATTCAACATTACTAAGTAACGAAACGTAGGTCAGTTATTTTAAAAGCTGTTAAAACATATAAATACACGTGCCAAAGTTAATTTAATGTCATGACATTATTGATACAGACCAGAAACAAGCATACAAACAATTAATGTAAATCGTAGCGTTGAAATCTTGCAAAGTAACTAATTGAGTCACAATTAAAAGAATGTAACACAAGCAGGAGGCTGACGCCGAATTTCAGATCATGGGAAAGGGAACTCGTAAATCCGGTGACAAAATCAAGCATAAGTAGTTAATCAGATACTAGTGACAGTGAACCACAGTAGGAGGTGCCTTTTGTCTTTATTTTAGCTTATCAAAACTGTCCTTGTCGAAATTCTAATGTCGCCACCAAGCCATGGTGCTGAAGTTGGATTTCCAAATTAATTGGGATAAACAATTCAACAAGAACTATGCAATAACATTTTACTGTGATATCTACATGTAGGGTTACCAATCAAATTGAACAATAATGGACGACTTCCGCTTTCTATAAGGCAAATAAATCCCACCTTGACTGTAAGTGATACCTATGCTATTTCGCATCTAAAAAAAGGGTGTTATGTTATTCTCCCCTATGTGCAAATGATTTACCACCAGCGTAGAACAAATATAGTTTTTGATTAACGTAAAATAATAAAATGACCTTGTTTTTCCGTTCTGTTTTATTGTGTGGAATAAAACAATTACGAACTCTTACTATCAAATGATTCAATAAACATTCTTCATGTTGGAAATCTAAACTAGCAACTTTTGGTTTGTTAAAACCCATTATTAGTTAACGTAACCATTGTATTATATTAATTTAGCTTATTTAATGAAATAATAGCATACGGATCACACGAAATTTATGTTTATTATATGCTATACTTGTATACTATGTCATTATCGTAAGCAAGATTCGCTGTTTTAAATAAACCACTCCTTCTGGCTTATTAGGGCATTTTGATTTTGTTTAATTAATAAATGCGAACTTAGTTTACGTTAACTAATGCTTATATTGTTTATAGAATTTAACGCATACCGTAACCGTAATTGATTATTAACAGACTTGTTATATCAATGTGTCAAAGTGAAAAGTTAATTATATAACGCGTTTTATGCTCAGTTATTGTTTTCTTATTTCAACAACGTAAATGTTATCTAAACCTATAAGGATACACTGCGCGTACAATAAATTTAATACTGATCCAGCAATTTGCTAACAAAAAGAAGTCATTTATTTCAAGTTAAATTTAAAACTTTCGTTATATAAAATTTTTATCAATTAAATTAGAATTTAGCATCTATCACTTAATTATTGACCTTAAGTACAGTACGACCTAAATTTTTGTACCGTATCAATTAGGCCCGTCATTTTTATTGACGTTTCGAATTTATTTTGATATACAAGGCGTATATCAAAAGCTTCGTACTTATTTTTTTATTTTTAATAACTACTAGTCTACCTGCATCGATAACAGATGAGAAAGGGGTTTCACTTCTACGTCAATAATAAACTAGCTCTTTGGAATATACACCAGTAGCGAGCACTTGCAGTTTAGCATCTTTTCTTTCGGTTTCATCCTGTATCTGCGTACCACAGGAGTGTCTGTCTCCACTTTATAGGTACCATTGACATCTTGACATACAGGGTGTTTCCACAAACATTACATGGTAGGAGTGTTTGACTCAAGAACAGTGGTGTCCACCTCTAACGGTTTTGATGTACCCCTATAGTGTTCAAGTATCGAAAGTACCAATGAGCCCCGTCTCGCTTCACTATAGCTTTTCCGGTCGTGATTGAACACTCGTGCATCTGTCGCGTGAGCTATTTTTAGTTTAGTCTATATGCATTTCTTTAAACTAAGCTAAGGCAATACTTTAGTCAATGAATAATATTATTTTATAAACGGAAACAAAATTGCGCCCTCTATAACAACGCTGTCGAAAATAATTTCAAGTGAGGGAATAAGAACAATAAATACATAACATCTAATAACAATTATGTATATTAAAACAACAGCAGCGCAAATCTAACTGGAGTAAGTTAGTTCAAATAGGAAGCAAGGATTAACAAGTTCAATTTGATTTAAAACAAATAAATCGACTAGAGTTCACTTGTAAATATAAATTTTCAAAGCACTGCTTAACAATATTTTAAATTATCAAATATTTGTTGTAATATAAATGAGATTTATCCATAGTTAGTAAATAAAAGTTGGTGACAACAAACAACTTTAAGTTGATCAGTTGAAATGTACAATTTCTTTAGGATTAGCGGTTACGGTTGAACTCAAATGAAATTCATTTCATTTTGTCACTAATGGAAATCGATTCAGAATCAGTAAATTAAATAGATTAGTGCACATACGTTTCTGTAAATATGAATCATGAACTTGACTTTCGAACTTTCTGCGCTGTTCTTCCAGACAACAATGACATTTTTAAGAATGTCCTTTTTTTTATAGAAATTCAATTGAATAATCTCCTAATGTTTACGAAGGGGCAGTCCCTGGTGCTTTCTAGTTAATTAATAGTATCAAGAAAAGTTGATTACATGTCAATTCACCATCCATCACAGAAGCTACAGCAGTTTGAAGTCAAGCAAAATGGAATAAAACAAAAATAATTGGCTGAAACCTTTTACTTAACTAAATCAATTCAAGGTAGCTATATATTTCTGCTGTGTATTTGGACAGCATTCTAAAGCCGATGCCCTATCTTGAACGCAGCACAATCTTGAATGCTACACAAGCTAAACGTAATATCGTTACAAGAAGATGTAATACGCTTATTCCAAATCTGGAATGCATTGAACCAAAATCTAGTAATATGCGTACTATAATTCATGAATAAAGTGAAAAGATTTGAAGGGAACGGCATAATTTAAATGAATTAAAATTGAAATGTCGGAAAATAGTTACTAGAGGTTGGAAATTGGAAATTCACATTAAATTAAATAAATTAACGATGGAAATGATTGATTGCATTTAACAATAATACCTTAAAATTAAATATTTTATAATGGAAATAAAACCCGCAAAGGATAGCCATTTCAGTAATAATGAAGTTAATAACGATTATCGTCTAATTAAAGTTGTTACTAATGTTACTAATGATATAGCAACAAAATATGAGGAAATAACCAGGAAGTGTGACAAACTACATCAAAAGCTTATTCTCCTTATCGTAAATAAAGGAGTCAGCATCCCTAAGAAGGAAGTGGCTCCTATTCCTCATGATCAATCCAGAAAGTGCCTTATAATTAAGACAGTTAATACAATTACAAATGACTCAATATGGTAACCGATATCTTGCAACGCTTATTTGGCAATCCTGTTATATTACAAAGCAAGGCTACGAAAATACTTTGAGTAAAACCCAATGTTGGAGTTGGGCCAAGTTCTTTATTTTTTATAACGGTTATGTCTGCAGGTACCAATAATTCTTTACAGGCCCATAAGTAAAATCTAAAACTAAACTTGATTGTGTACAGGTGGTAGGAATTATTTGCGTGGGTAAATGAATAGGAATAAGACGTAATTCTATAGGTGTGTGAGCTTAGTAAATCTTTGTATAATTGTACAAATGGTTCTGACTGTTAGTGAAACCTAGACTTTAATTAACTTATCAGTGAACTTTTGGGGCTGTCATACAATTAAGGGTTAGGATATATTGCTTGATCAACGCCTTTAAAAATTATATATATTAATCACTGTCTAATAATAAAGGAATTAGTTATTATGACTTAACGGTTAATTCAAATGTATGTAGCCGTATACGGATTTTGAATGCTTGATGAGCTTTTTCAATAGAATATTAGTACCCTTTACTTTTGGAAGTAAAAATAGACTGTTGTTTAAATGAAATTTATAAACCTATTTATAATGATTTTCGGAATAAAAGATTTTAGGCTTTATGTACGTTTTTGCGTGAAAATTCGGTAAACAGAAATAATGAGTGTAGTATAAACATATAATTAAATATTTTATTTTCTAACAGGCAGTTAATTGTTGAAACAATAAACTTAACCAATTAATTGTGTTACGAATTAAATAAAACAAATTACCGGTTTTATATAAAGTAAAACATAAAGCAACTTATACGTAAATCTAGCTAAATAGATAGAAAATTTTAACACGTTCACGGAACTGACAATTTCATAAGCGCTAATTGAGAAATTAACAAATTAAAAATCAAAATCTTCGTTGACTAAGTAAAAAAATGAATGTTCATGTAAGATAGTGCAATCTATATCTGCCGGACAATTCTTTTTATCAAAAAGGTTAAACAGTTCGAGGTTTACACTTGACCTAATTTGACCCTAAACGACCCTAATCTATTCATGCATGTCACGTAATCAGCTGTTTAATTAAAATATAAATAAAAAGGGTATCATTCCTGATCAGTAATTATAAATAGATGTGGAAAGTAATTGACAAGAACTTAATACAGGGCGTTTTATGTCATAAACTATTCTAGCGGAATTTAAATATATACAGGACACTAACAAGAAAAATCAATTTAGGAAATTACCAAAATAAACACTAACATGTTACCAGATTCTACGTTACAAAATGACTTTTAAATTGAAACAATTAAATTATGCTAAACTGTAAAGATGTTTTGTATATAATTTCAGGTGCATGTTATAATCTGTCGATTAAATTCAAGTTCAGTAACGATTTATTTGTGATAACATCATCTGTCTTAATTATAAGGCGCTCTCTGGATTGTTCCAGAATGTTCCATTGCGTTTTTACTGTTTCTATGTTTTTTACAATATTAAAAACGTATTTACGTTATTTAGCTAATGATATATTTTATAAAATAGTATATCATGCAATAAGTGCAAAAAATTGCATTTCATTGCATTTCAACTGTATTTATAACAATTGGTAGTTACTAATTTTAATCACTAGTGATTTAAATGCAAATTCAACTACTGCAATCCATGTGTAAATAACACAATTCAATATTAAAGAGTAGAAAAAGTATATCTTTAATTAACAAATATTATTCCAACTTTAATTACCTCTTGTATTATTCCAAACATTTATGCACCTAGTATAATTTTCTATCTGAAGATCCCTTGCACTAAACGAAGCACTTAATAGCGTTTTAACTAATAAAATTGTTCAGCAAGATTATATGTTATTTACATGAAGTATACTTAAATATTTTGCTTATAATTATTCGCCATGACTTTGTATGTACTAACAGAAATGGATAAAAAACTGTTTTATCCAATTAGTGAACAAAATGCATTTTCTATTATTTCTAGTAGATCAAAAATTAACTTTAATAATACTTGTTAGGAGGGCCTGGTTCAACCGTATCAATACGTATTTCAGTTTAAAAGTAAATTGTAATTTCTTTGGGTACTTTTATTGCATTCAAAGTTCCATGTCGAAACTATTTAATATCAAAATTGCCACATAAGATAGGTTTATTTACTTATTAACCAAAACTCCTTATTTACAATTTCCTAATCTACACGTATTTCCAAATAAAATCTTAAATTGCGTTTTTGTTACTTAAATAGTTTCGCCCTCTTTAACCTCTACCTATTAGGATCTGAATTGGCATGAAATAGTAGATTTTTACACCAAGTTAGTTCATTATAGAATTTCCTTAGCGTTTCGTAAATGGCAAGAATTTTTCTATTTGAAGTTTTAGTTAAGTCGATTATCCTAATTTGTAGAGAGTCTAGTCAAAATAATTGCTTTCCATGGATGAATAACTTAAATACGTGTTAGTGTATCTCCCAATTTCGTTTATTAGTTTTATGTTCGTTCAGTAGTGTTTTATGGAACAAGTTATATTCAGAGCCTGCTTTTAATATTAAGGATTGGTTTACTATGAAGCTGTCGTATAGCTACGATGACTAATTCCTTTTGGGAATCGCTAACCATGCGTTCGCGCATATGTTAGTGTATGAATGTGTGAACGTTGCATAATCATTTGCAATTAGCTAATTGAAGACCCGGTAACCACGATCTCGGTCATCCTTAAATACCTTCGGTTGTTTGGGCCACATGTAAATACATAATTTTTATTCCTGAATTATCGAATTCAAATTAATTGTGCTTTTAAATAATATACAAAATATTTTTTTTGTTACAAATACATTCAAATTTGCTCATGATTTTTCCTTAAGGGGAGTATTTAGTAAACAAGAAATCTTTATTTTGCTCCTAATTAAAAAATGTATAGGCAACCAAAAATGCAGAAGTTACGACGGAGAAATTGGTCGTTCGTTCGGGAATCGTTAATCAACACAACTTTAATGCCTTAATCTGTAGCTAGAATCTAAATATTTATTCTCTTTCAATATATATATATAT
>JAHWXV010020198.1:0-18671 GCA_024586415.1 Phrixothrix hirtus
TATATATATATATATATATATATATATATATATATATATATATACATCGAACTAGGGTGAATAATAGCGTATTGTAAATTTGGGTTGACTTTAATTATACATAGTTAATCATTATGCACAATAAATTTTTCCTATAATAAAAATACATCTATAACTTTAGGTAATGGGATACATGAATGGAAAATATGTTCCGAACAAGTTAAAGTTGAAAGACTTCTAACATAAGACCACAGTAAACAACTAAACTATTTACGAACATTTGTGAAGTCGTAAACTAATAAGATAGTTGTTATTCTACTAAATTATGCTATAGTATTAACCTTATCCAGAAGTTGTATTAAATATTTTATTGTGGTGTATAATATGTACTACACGTACAGCTTTTGAATAAAAATATTAATATGTTGTTGACTTATACCGCGACAAAGTTTTGAACTTTACTAATTTTTAACAGGATATTCGTTAGGTTTGGATTATTATTATTTGTCTTTCTTATTTGTAGTGGTATCTTCTATCACTTTTTACAAGAACGTATATAATTTCGGTGTGTGTATATATGTTTGCGCGCGCGCATGTGCATGAATGTGTACGTGTTTGCGTGCGTGCGATCGGTCGTACGTGGGTGCGCGTGCATGCGAGCATGCGTGAGTGATTACGCGCTAGCGCAGCTGACTAAAACAACTGTATATCGAAAGTTTGACTTTTAGCAGTAAAAATTAAATCTTTTTCGAAAAGTCATTAAACAATTCAAGCTACAAAATTATGGCTGATTGAAAAGAGGACAATCTTAATCTTTCATAGCAAAGGAATTGTCTATCAAGTGAATACTATAGCATAGATTACTGTAACAAAATGTAGGCGGATTTTAACCGTTCAACGTTAATTTTACCAAAAAATAATATAATCCTGCCGAACAAAGTAGGTACCATATCCATTTGAAATTTTAAATGGACCTAAGCGTGATGGTTTAATCTAATGTCTTTGGAGCCATTTCTAATAAATAGATATGATACTTGTAATAAGTATTTGCGAATTAATTGACATTGAGTAGTATAGGTTTTGTAAAGTAGTATTGTGTGTCGTTTATAAGGTTGCTTAGCTATCTACCTAAGATTGCTATCCAAATACACTTGATTAAACAAATTATACGGTAACTGGAGATTAGCGCCATATCAAATTTCTGCGGAAAAGATGTTGACCTCAGCAATTATTGATTAATGAAGAAGTAAGGGAGTCTAAAGTAAGTCGTTGTACGAGTTAGCAATCCCAGAATAGCGAATTGGTTGTTTTAGTGTTCGATTCCACGGTTCTACTAAACCTTAATATTGTGAATGTTGAACTGCTGACTTAAGATGATTTGAACCATTCGATAAAAAAACGATGTTCATGTTCTTAATGAAAAAAATTAAACCATACGTGGGAACACCATAACCTAAATCTCAATTGTTAATGAAATCGTCCATTACAGTATGAAGGTATGTTTGTTTAAACCATACAACTTCTGGCCAACGTGAAAATCTATCATTTATTGATAAAGTATATTTATAATCTCGATCTGATGATAAAGGAACAAGATCAAGGTAGATCTATTCAAAGCGATTGTCAAGTTCTTGAATTGATTGAATTGGAGGTTTTTATATGTTTGAAGATTTTATCAGCTTAACAGGAATGTCATGATTAAACTCAATCTTTGATATCGCAATTCATATTAGTGCAAACGAGTCTTCTTTTAATTAAATTTAGTGCTCCTCATATGCTAGGATGAGTAGTAAAATACGATTTGTGGAAGGCTTCATAGCGAAATTTCTTGGAAACGAATGGTCTTGAAACTTATGGTTTATTTCTAAACCATTAAAATATTTAGTTAGGTTTTGCATCAACTCTAAGCATGAAGAATTAATGCAACGCTTTCCAAAAGAATTTCACAGTTATTAAACATATACAACTTTTTAAATTTACCTAATAAAATTGAATAAGGACGCCATCTAGACTTATGAACAAATAAATATCCTATGCAATAACTTACAAATTCAGGTAAATTTAACGATTCCGTATGAAATTTAACTGAATCGTCAGTAATATTGTTTAAACTAAAATTACGGTTAATTTGAATTGAAAATAGTTATAAATCGACTTTTAAAAAAGCAGGAAAATTAAGCTGAAATGTTTCTATTATTAATAATTAAAAAATAAAACTTATGTGTAAAACAGCTCAAGTGACAATTCCAGCGCAATTGGTTAAAAGGCAAAATATAAAAGAAAAGCAACGATTGGAATTTTGGTTAGTCGGAAAGACGTCCAGAGTCACAAAATGTAAATAATACACGGTTTTGTATTAAATACGTTTAATTATGCAATTGAATGGGTTGTAACGATTGACATGATTTGTTGCAATCGATTGATTCTAGATCAATGATGATGGTTGTTATAGCAAAACCTAAAATGATAACTTGATCATGTAATCTGAATAGGTTACAGTACAAACTTCTCTATGGAGATGTAGTTGTGCGACATGCAATTGTAGCCAAAGATTCTGATGAGTATGTGAATCTAAATATTCAAGTAATTGTGGTAGGTCGTTACATAAAAAGTTTAAAAAGATGAGTCCATCCAAATAGATGTCGAAAAATTTGGTCTAATTATGCGTTACTCTAAGATGACACACCAAGCATTAACAGAATTCAGTCTCTGAAAGTGTCCTTCGCGGATCCAACGGTGATAAATTTTCAAATAATATTGCCAGTTATGCTTGTTAAACCCACCAAAGTTATTAAATGTAACATTAGCACTGAACATGCATTCACTAAAACATTCAGGTTTTTCCTATATTTTTGCTGCATATGCCCACAAAAAGTTATTCGATTTTTAAATTTTAATCTTTAAGCTCTTTCACTAGGGTAATATTATATGAACGGAACCTATTCGATTTTATTTTTATTTACCGAAGACTGATTAATTCCTACTTATGTAGCCAGAATTCTTTGACTAACGTCTTCATCTACGATATGAATTAATATTACTTAATTGCGTGCGCAGGTAGCAGTTCTATTCCTTGTAATTTCCCTTGTTAGCCAATTTATTCTTAAAGTGACATCAAGTCTTTTAAAGGCTCTATCGATGGGAGCACGGCATATGCAATAGCGTTGTTGCGTTTTTGATATAAATTTGTAGCAATAATAGCAGTTTTATGGCATTCTCCATAAATTCAAATCTTATATACTTTACCGTCGTTACAGTGCAAAATGAATTATTAAATTAAAAATTATTTGGCGTATTAAAATTGTATAGTAAACAAGCACTTATAACATTAACAATTATGCAATTGCCAGCTCACTCTGATTATGATTCATAATTATTTAGCAAGAAGTATAAGAGCCAATTATAGACTGTAAAGTTGCCTATTTGCGACTATTCAGTATCTTCGTCGCTGGTGAATCACCCCGTATATAAAATTCTATATGATCCTTTAAATATGGATCACAATAGTAGATAGAACAACTAAATAGAGCAATATATTGGCATTGATAAAAGACGGTAAATTACAATACATTTAAAGCTATTATAAAATAAGGACTGCTAAGTATATTATATATAATGAGCTTTCACAAGAACGTTCCTTCTTGAATCAAAAATTTTGAGGAAATAATTATATGTAATTCTTGAAGTTTGTTTATATAAATGACAAGAAGTAGGTGTCATTGAATTCTTTCTTTAACTATATATCTATGCACTGAAGTTAATTTACAATGTATCAAATGAATAAGCTGAATCAATTTTTAAATAGAAATAGAATAAACCAATATGAAAAATAAATATAGCTCTAGATCAACACATTTGTTTCAATGTTGGAACCATTAAGTTAAATTCTTGTCGAATACTCAAAGAATAATGCGGTAGACGCAAACAAATCCCTTATACTTGATGCACACTAACATCTATAGAAATTGATGTTTTGTTAAGCGTATTTAGTATTCACTCATGAAAGGCTAAGAATTTCTGCTATTTGATAAATAAGCGCCTTCTTTTAATACCTAAAAATATAACATTTTTATACAAAACGTTTTTCTTATTTTTGAAGGTTTTCCCGACAGTTCGTAAAATATCTGCCTATCTTATTTTTAACCAATACAATAGATAAACATCCGGTTACTTTTGTAAGAATTTTTATTTTTTAATTCATACTTACTTTATATTATTTTTAAAACTTATTTATACAATGATGAAGAAACGTTTACGATTATCCATTATTATACAAATCTAGCAATAAAAGCTATCTCAAACCTGTATGTAGACATTTTTATTAAAATAATTCTATATAAATCATACTTATACCTCACTATATTAAAAAGAAGTAGTTTAAGGACGAAAGCTAATTATTGTAAATTGCCGAACTGTTTCACAGAACCTAGTAAGCGTACATGCAATTTATAATCGCAGTAAAAGTATACTACCATTTAAGGTTTGATGGATGTTATTATTGGGTGTATATCTATTGTATATTGAAGTCCTCATTTAACACTGAAGTAATATAAGGTTTTATGAAAAATAAAGCAGTGTACAGGGTGATCCCGTAATATTTGAACAAACTTTGGGGTTCAGGTAAACTTACCAAAATAAAGAAAAAAGTTCCTATAAATATGCGTCCGAAAATGCCTCCTTTCGGAGTTACAGCATGCACTACACTTTTTATACAAGTTAAATTACTCTATTCACGGCATAAAAAATTAACCAGCCGTTATATAATTACTTGTTTTTAATTTATACCACCAGTTTAAACACATACTTGTATGCGTCTAACCATCCATTGTCGAACACACTCAAATGTTTCTGGTGTATTTCTGATATGCTCGCAACTGCTTAAAATCCCGTCTTAATTCTGCACATTTGTTACGGGAGAAGCATAAACAAGTGTTTTTAGATGTACCCAAAGAAAGTAGTTCAAAAGATTACAGTTGGGTGAGTGAGCGAGCCATGGAATAGGTCCACCTATTCAGATCCACCTATTTGGGTAAACGCTATTAAAAGCTTCTCTAGCAACAGCATTGAAATATACCAGCGCTCCGTTGTGCATAAGATATATTTGATGTCGTATCAATAACCGAACTTCGGCAAGCAGTAGCGGAAATTCCTCTTCTGAAAAATTTTTGTAAATTTTACCATTTAAGGTGGGAGGTAAGAAATAGGTACCAAACAACTTATCTTCAACAATTCCATTCCACATGCTTAAGGAAAACCGCTTTTGGCGGCTACTTTGAATAATAATATGTAGATTTTCATTTGACTAATGATGATTGTTGTGGAAGTTCATGATTGCGTCTCTAGTGAACAAAGATTCATCATTAAAAACTATTGTCACGTGAAACGCTGGTTCTAAAGATTTTTGCAAAAACTATCAAGCAAATTCGGGACACCGTGGATAGTCTTCTTCTAACAGCGCTTATACACGTCCGATATAGAATGTATGCAATTGTTGTTCGTGCAAAATCCTTGAGAAGGACCAATTTCAGCATACATTTTTCTACTACTGGTGGTGGATTCCTATTGAATTGTCTCCAACACCTCTTTCTCCATATTCATTGTTCTTATATTCCTCTGCATTTCACGATCAGCACTTCTAATTTTGAACGAACCAATTTCCTGCAAATGTGGATGCATGCTAGTAAAAGTGCCTAATCAAGAACATTCACTATGTGGATATGTTTAGCGATAAAGCCTTTGAGCTAAACGAGGATTACCATTTGTATGTCCATATGCAAAGTGTATATCTGTCAGTTCGATGACTGACAAATTGTCCATTTCAGTAGTGAACTATTAAATACGTTATCAACATTCGACTTTTAATTAAGCTACAACGTTTAACGTAAAGAAACAACGTAACTAAGGCATTTATGATTAATGCGCTGACATATAAACACCTGTGCTTGTCAACCAATCAGAAATACACCAGGAATATTTGAGCGCATTTAATAATTGATGATTAGATGCATACAAGCATGTGTTCAAACTGGTGGTGGACACCTTCAGTAGCTTTTGTAAATTAAAAATAAAATCTGGTGTCAACACAGATATGCGAAGAGTGTCCTCAAATGATTAAATTATTATTTGCGTTTATTTTAGAAACGATAATTGTAACTCTTACCCATCCAAGATACTAGACATGCGAAAGGTTGTTTAACTCCAGAAATTTTCACTAATAACTTATTTTTAACGCATTTTTTCAACAAAATCGTTAAGTTCACGTAAAAGGGCATCAATAGCATAATAATCGTAGCAAGTTTAAAAAACAACGTCATAACAGTTTTTAAAAATCGCAAGAATAAAGTGGCTCTTGTGGTCATCCGATGTAGATTAAATTGTTGGCAACTCATTTGCGAAAGATAAAAAACTCAAATGTAAAATTTCACTTTTATATCATGTTTAATTTTTGAGATATGTTGTTCATAAGTAATTTTGACTCGATTTTCAAAAATTTGTCAGAGAAACTGCTTAGTTAATATAAAACGCAATAAAGTAGATAAGAAATATACTAAGTTTTAAAAAATCTTTATAGTCGACTTCAAGATAATTGTGAGAAGCGAAAATTTGGAAAGTATCTATCTGAAAATACGGAAGTAAAGTGGAACTTCGGGTTATTAGATTTTAATTAAATTCCTAATTTGACGTACAAGCGCAGTTATAACCACAAATGTAAATTTTCATTCAACTAGAATTTTAGTTTCATAGTTATTTTATTTAGAGTTAACGGTGAAAATACTTCCGGTTACTCGATATATGGAAATGTTTCTGAGAAATAACCTAAGCTATATGAAATTTTATTAAATGACTAAAAAACGAAATAAGTTTTAAAAATTTTGTTACAGCCAATTTCGAGAAAATCGTGAACAACAAAAAATTGGGAAAATATCTAAAAATAACTGGAATAAAGTAGTAATTTTAACCAAGTTCTTAATTTAGAAAACAAACTTACTTAGAACCTTAAATATACATTTTCATTTATCTAGGACCTTCAGCCTCATAGTTATTTTATTTAGAGTTAATGGTAAGGATACTTCCGGTTACTCGCTTTACAGGTAGTTTTCTGACAAAACGTCTCAATTATAAGGAAGGTTAGGAAATATCTAAGATACACAATAAATTTAAAATAAATCATTATCGCCAATTTCGAGAAAATCGTGAAAAACCAAAAAATGGCGAGGGGAAAGTAGCACTTTCGGTTATAAGATTTCAGTGAAATTGTTGGTCACGTGCGAGGATGGATATAAACTTAAATATAAAATCTTGTTTATCTATGACTTTTCGTTTTCCAGATCCTGTTCAGATTCACACACGCACGTGAATTGAAAGTAAACCCCACGTTTGGGGACGAAAAACCTGAAAGGTCACAGAAGTTGAAAAGCCAAGGAAATTTGCAGTCGAAGGACAAAATAATTTTTCGCAAAATAGTTAAAGTAAAATATCTTGTGTTCTGCCCGGGGTTCCTAAATTGACGGAATTAAGTAATCTAAAGCAATGATGCAATAGGTATTACAGGAAGCCTTCTCACAGGCGCATACCCGATTGAAACATCTCGAATTTAAATGTATACACGTAATTTATCATTGAAAATTGATTTATTGTTTTTCAAAGTATTCTCCCTTATGATCTATACACTTTTGCATGGTTTTGAACCAATTGTCTAAACATTTTTGCCAGTCTGTTTGTAACACCTCTAAACCATGGTTATTGAACGCATTGGCGGCTTCTTCTCCCGACGGAAACAGCTTTTCACGCAAAAGAACTCATTGAGTGCTAAATCAGGACTGTACGACGGATGACCCATTATTTGATTTTTTGAGTGTTCAAATAATCTGTTGTTACACGGGATGTGTGAGGGTTTACATTGTCGTGATGCAGAATGATCATATGGCGCTTATTTCTTTTCCTTATTTCCCTGAAGACTACCGGCAAACAAATGGTGGTGTACCATTCAGACTTAACTGTTTTGCCTTCCTGCAAAGGCACTGTTGCCACATGACAGGTTTTTCAGGAAAAACAGGCGACCATTTGTTTCGAAGTGCTTCCAGGGCGAACAACTATTGTTGGGTTTGGTTCATCTTGAAACACCCATATAGTAGACTGCTACTTACTTTTCGGCTCATACATCCATGATTCGTCACCTGTTACAATATTATATATGTCTTTTGAATCACAACTATTGTATTTCTTAAACATTTTTTTGCACAAATCGACACGGGCATCTCTTTCAGACGTTTTCAAACTATGTGGGGTCGAACGAGAATAAACCTTTTTCACAGCTAAATGTTCGTGGAATATTTCATATTTGCTGGTTGAACTATTCCATAAGGTAGGCTCAATCTCACAGTAGGTCGCTTGCGATCTTGCATTATCAGTTTTTGCACAGCATCAATGTTTTCTGGCACAACAACTGATTTTGGACGTCCTTGACGACATAATTAAGCTGGTTATACCAGCGTTTCACAGTAGCAAAGGATTGGGCTTCATCGCTAAAGGTGGAAGTAAATTCATCGATGCATTCTTCTCTAGATAATCCACGTCTAAAGTCGTAATAAATTATCCCACTAAAATTTTCACGAGTTAATTCAATTTTTACGCTGAGGCACAATTTTCAAGTCCCCATAAACACCACTAATCACGCTAAAATGTCAAAATGTTCCGAATAAGGCTGTGTTCAAAAATGCCAAGCCTTCCATTACAAATGTTAGATGGATCTTAAATACGCAGTGTTACCAATGCTCACAGTACAAATAGTGCCCCTTATATTCGGGGCAACTAGATGAATAGTGCCGTATGGTACTGATTCGTGATTTTTTCAGCACCCTGTATACACAAAACTTGTACATGACGTTTAATTTTAAAATACCTTTAAGTAATTATTTAAAAGTAAAAATTATTTTTATTTTGATAAAACAGATATTTTAATTTTTACATTAAATTTTATTAACTTTGAGTTTTAAAAATAGTTGTAGTCTTTGTTGGGTTCTGGCTAAATGCTTTTAGAAACGCTCGTACTGGTAGTATTTTCTTATTACTAATCGTGGCCAAGTTAACTTTTAAAGCTCTCGGTATTGCTGCAAATAGTACTATTTTAGAATCTAAATAACGCTTATGATTAATTTATTAGAATTCTGTCACGCAACATAGATTAGGTTGCGTGTTCATTGCTTAACTTTAGTTTCACTTCTTTTACACGTGTATTTTCTGTTTGTTTCGCTTCCTGCACATTCACATATTCAATTAAGTACCAGTCTATTAGTAATTTCGATAAATTTTATTTCAAAATTTCTAAATATTGTAAAATTTTCCTCTACACGCAATTTAAAGTTGTTTATCCATTTGCTTAAAACATATCGCCCTTAGCTATAGTTTAAACCATGTTTATAACAACTGTAGATACTAGGATCATGGATAAGATTAAATGTTGATACTCTTTATTTATTTTATTTTGTTATCAGTTATTATTTGTTTAATAATCCTTGTCTTTTTTTATAAATTATTTTGTTAGATATACTCGTTTAATCACTCCCGCTTTTAAGTTATACACATACATACTTATAATCTATGCACGAATTCGTATACTCAGCATCGAGTTTACAAGTTAAAATTTTTTTCGTATCTGCTTTAACAGTATAGTGAATAGTTATCGTTAAATTATGTCAACGATTATTAAAAAAGATTTATGTCAATAAACAATTATGAATTTTAGCTAGGAGTAGGATTTGATAATTATATAAATAGAAGAGGGTGTTTCAGATACTGACAAAATAGATTATATTTGTTAATTGGATTTACCTAAATAACTACTTAATACATGCATTTTCGCTGCTATGCCGAAAAACTTATGTACTAGAACACATTACACGTTGTGATAATGATGTCTTTTTACAAATGTACTGATGGCAGTGATACTAATTAATTTCCAAGTAAATTTCTGCATCTACAGAAAAACAAAACACATCTAACAATTCGTCCGCCTGCTATTCACAATACTGCACAGTAAAGCTATAACGCGGTGAGTCCATGAAATTGTTAACTCCATTGCATATATGTATATCATCAACATGTTTTAATAAACTTTACTCATTATAATGTGACAACGTTATAAAACCATTTCATGTATCTAGGTAAATTCAAATAATATGCAGTGTATGAAATATCCGGTAAGTGAAATCACTACATAACTCACGTATACATGAGCTTTTTAGCAAACACAAATCCATAGAAAATTTTGACTTAATACGAAAAAAGTTTTTAGCAAATTTTCGCCTAAGAATGCACCTCAACTGCGGACCTAGTTACTCGGTAACTAGGAATTATAATTAAAAACGAAAGTTTCTTCTCCATACGAAGGATCTTAAATGACTAATTCTATTGATCTATGTACCTTTTCGAGATAATAACTATCAACTGTGTTAATGAGAAGTACAAAATTTCCTTTAAGTCAAATAAATTTACATAACTTTATTAAGCATTAATTAAAATATATTTATGGATAAATTATTAAGTTGTTTATTAAATATCTAACTTAATACATACAAATTAAAATTAAAACCAAACTATTGTATTGTAAACAATAATATTGTTTATTTATTAAGACAAAAACAGCTTCCGTTTGAAACTAAACGGAATTTAAGGTTTTATTAAATTAGCGCAAGATTATTTATAAATTTTATGTAAAATTTTACATTTTGTCAAATCTATTTAGAATAATGCAGAACATTTTTAGAACTCGGTCATTTATACAAGTATTTTTCTATTCTATATTAAGCAAAAGATTTGTTTTTATTCTAAATGCATGGTAGTTGCAGTAAATTTGTCACAATCAGATCACAAAAAATTTTAAGAAAGAAAATGAAACTTTTACCTTAAACAGTAATTTTTGTCTTCATATGCGAGGGTTATTCAGAAAGTAAAGAACGTTTTTTCTACAGAAATTATTATTGGATATAATGAAACAAACGTTTATTTTACATACAATTTTTACCTAAGCTACTTTTTTACATAGTGTCGCTTCAAATTTAAGCACTAGTCGTACTGTTTCACCAGCTTTTCTGTGTCGTCTGCATACTCAATTGCCACCAAGTTATTAAACCACTGATTAACGGCTTCTTTAAGTTCATTATCACTTGCGTAGCGGTTTCCACCCAAGACATTTTTCAATTTGGTGAATAAGTGATAACTACTTGGGCCTAAGTCCGGGCTATATAGCGGATGTTCAAAGATTTCTCACTCAAATCGCTGAAGCAATCCCTGTATCAATGCAGCTGCATGCAGACATGTATTATCGTTAAGGAGAATGATTCCACTGGTCAGCGTTACGCGCCATTTAATTTGAATGGCGCAGCGGAGACGGTGAAGCGTGTGAGAGTAGTCCGCTGCATTTATGCTTTCAGCTCTAAGCATGTAATCGATGAGAAGAACACCCTTATGATCCCAAAACATCGTAGCCATAATCTTTCTGGTGCTCAAAATTTGTTTTGCTTTTTTCAGTTTCGTTGGGGATCGTGAATGATGCTATTCCATTGACTGGTGCCTTATTTCTGGAATAAAATGAAAATCCAAGTCTCATCACCAGTAACAATGTGATTCAGAAGTTCATCACCATCTTTGTCATAGCTACAGAGAAAGGTCAATGCCGCTGCCATTCATTTGGTTTTATGGCCGTTTGACAAAATTTTAGGAACGCACCTGGCACACACTTTGTTATAGCCTAGATTTTTCCTAACAATTTCGCACAACACAGTTCTTGAGATTTCTGGAAAGAATGAGTGCAGTCCACTAATTGTGAAACGCCGACCTTCCTAAATTTTGTTGCAGTCTTTGCTTTGTGTCCACCAGTCAGAACTGAGGGCCGACTCTGGCGTTCCTCATCATTAACATTCGTCCGCTTGCCACTAAACTTGATGTACCATTTTCGAACTGACGCTTGGTTCATAACGTTACCATAAGTCTCAGTTATCTGTCTATGAATTGGCGGGGTCGTTAATTTTGTCACACCCTTAAATATCTTACAGCTAAGCACTAATCAATCGCAGTGGATCGTAGATGCCGCCAGGTTGAAGCCAAAGAGTGCCACAGTCATTGTCCGGTCGGCGGTGATAGTGGGGTGACGCGGTCGCTTTTCATAAACCAAGTCTCTTTATTTTCCGAACGACCCTCGTATTTACGGGTATTTAATAACACTAGTTTGCACCGACTTATTTCGCTATACCTGAATTCATGCACCATGCGTACTATTTCATACTGATTATGACAAAGTTTTCGTTTTTCATCCACCATGTCAAAATACTGAGAAATTTTCAAAAGTACTTTTCTATTCAATGTATTTATTTTTACGCTATTTGAGGAAATTTCTTGTGTTAGTAAATTGATTCTAAATACTAAAAGAAATCGTACGCTTCCTGAATTGTTTAAGAACGTTTCAACATACTTCTTGAATATTTACCATGACGTCACCACTCTTATGCCACCCTCCTTTTTGCTTTTATTCCGATCACACCTCAGAAGTTCGTAATATTACATTATTATATATAAGAGCGGGCAATTCATTTGTGTTAATCTCTCTTACTATATATCAATAATGGCACGGAAGTGTTTAAAGAACTCCAACAATTTTTGTTATGTTAGCGAAGAATCTATTATACAGAAGAATAAACAAAATATAAAATCTACAATAAAAAAAGCGCTTTGGTACTGCTTTAGTGTTAAAATTAACTACCAAGATAAATTCTAAACTACTAAAATTGCTGCCTGCGTTATACTGTTGCTTTAAGTGGCTGGTTAAGTGATAAAAGCACCGCAATGTCCTTTGTGTTTCTTATAATTTGACCTAAGTAAACAGAAGATACGATGGACTACTACTTTCCTGCATCTATACCTTCGGATTTTCTGGAAAAGAGTACCACAGTCTAACTTCTCTAACGAATCCAGTGCCCCACTTAGAGGCGTTTCAATATGATGAAAGAGAAACAGAAGAAGCAGCTACTCCAAAACTGCCAGACAATGATATGGGATTTTTGCGCTCCCAAAAAACACTTCATTTGTTAAGCCAAGCAAAATTAAATGGTTTTATTTGAAATTTAGACTTATCTAAAGCTCAGGCAAAGCTACTAGGATCGCATTTACAAAGAAGAAGATCATTATCTCGAAATACGCGTATTTTGGTCTTTCACAAATGCCAGATGGAATTGTACAAGTGTCTCATAGATGAAGAAGGCTTACTCTAGTGGAATAGTTTTGGTACTGTAATACCTAAATTGATCTACGAGTTAAAAGCGGAAAAATGGGGTCTGTTCAGTAATTCTTCCAAACTAGTTTATAAGCTGTTCTCCTACGTATCGGAAATATTTACCGTTCATCTTCTGTTACACATGTTACTCACATGAAAGGATCCTGTTAAAATATGGCATACCTTGTTGACAAAATCAGTTATAGAAAGTATCAGTGCTTCTTTAGCGCTGTCTCAATTTTGCGAGGTTTATAATTTGCATACAAGAAGCATTGCAGTTCGTTTATGAGTAGGACAGCATTATATTGTTAAATAATAGTCACTATAGGAACAGCTAATTGCTGTGAAAAGCCAAATATTGCACTCGGAATTCGTTGGTTGTGATAAAATTTTCTTATCTCCGTTGCATATAAAACTGAGTTTGATGAAAGCTTATTCGAAGTTGTGAAGCAAATGGATTTCGGTATATTAAATGAGGATTCACTGATATAGCTTATCAAAAATGCAACACGGGATCGTCGTAAAGCCGCAAATTAAACTACTAAGGCGAGATATACAATTTGAAAGGCTTATGTGACAGAAAACTTGCTGCTTGATGTGCTTTTAAAGATGTAGCCTAAAACCTGTGTGAAATAAAACATCTGAAAGCTAAAGGGTGTGGTAGTTGCTTTTATGTTTAGGTACTAATAAAAAATTAGCATTGATTACTTACAAGAAATAAATGATGTTTATTATCCACATAAGGAACGGTTAGATTTTAAAAATTACATTCATCAAATGTATAATGCAGCCGCCAACCCTAGCAGTACACTTTCCCTTACTTTTTTCAATATGTCACTGTCAATTCCGTAAATCTCCCGTTAAATGTTTTCTTTAAGTTTTACTAAAGTTGTAGATTTGCTTGTATAGACCCTTGATTCTAAAAAATCCCATAAGAGAAATTTGGAGCTTTGAAGTACAGATACTTTGGGGGCCAAGCAATGCCTCCATCCTTGCAATGAAAAAGTCGGGAAATGTGTTTCTCAAAATATGCATGGTATTCCGTGCAGTATGGCTCTATTTTCCTTGAACCATAACTTCTCGTCTCTTGCTCAGAATCTTTACAGTTCGTGCAAAAGAAAATTACACAGCATTTGAACATAGTATCGAGTCGTTACTATAACGGTATAGCCGATATCTTCTCAAAAATATGAAGCCAACATACCAAACGATAAAACGCCACACTAGACTGTTAATTTTACATTATAGCGAGGGTTTTCATGTGTTTGCTGAGATTACTTATTAGCCCAAAATCAACAGTTTTGTTTATTTACATAGCCACATAAATAGAAATTCGATTCATCTGCCATAATTAAATCATTGATGATGTCTGGATTTTCGTCTGATATCTGTTTAAATGTGTTACAAAGTGCTAGTTTGGTAGATAAATGATTTGGTAGGAGTTTCTGCACAATTTGTATCTTGATTGGGTAAGATCCAAGATCTTTATGCAAGATTTAACGAACTGTACGATCTGACAAGTTCAACGTGGATCGTCTAGCTCAACGCCATTGCATTTGAGACACTACTTGTATGACACTTTCAAACATTTGTCGGTGTATGAACCGTCTTTCCCAAATCAATGTATGCACTGTGTGGGCTACTTATAGTTTAAAAATTACTATATTATCCTAGAATAACGGCACAGTAACGAATCTTACCACTTTGGCTGATATTAAACTGATCGAGAAACCTACCCTGAATTTCAACAATTAACTTGCTTTTAATATAAGCCGTTATAGCATTTCATTGTCTCCTCTTTCCACTATAGCTGATCGATCTCCTACCACCCTAAGCCAAATGGCGGGTAAAATAAGCGTGACTAAACCCACTGGTACTATAAGGGAATTGTCGACACAGCTTTGAAGAATTATCACGAAGTAGATTGTAATGTGAATCTTTAAATACATATTTTGCACTCACATTTTGACTTCTTTCCTGCAAATGTTGGCGACGTAAGTGTTCAGCAAGGCAGTTCCACCATCAGAAAAAGGTGTAATTGAGAAAATATTTTAGGTTGCAGTTCATTGCACATATTAGCGATATTGTGCATAATATCCTATATCATATTTTAATTTAATTTTGCATAAAATTTGACGAGATGAAAGGAATTTCTTCTTTGATTGAAATTATAATTAGACAATAAAAGAAATTATATGTAGATATTAAAGGAAAAATTAAACAAAATAGAAATTGTTGTTCCGTGTGTAGGAAAACCATAATGTATTGACGAGTATACGCGTTAGATGCTGGACGGACTTTGATTCGATTTGTACTGTCGTACCATTTATTGTTTAACTGACAATATATAAGTAAAACTTTTACGATTTTATTGTTTGCAGTTATCATCATTATTAGATTAATTTTATTTCAAATTTTATTTTAGAACACCAATTTCACGCATTCCGTTCCTGTTTTCTCCTCAGTGAAAGAGAAAATTACCAATTTTTACCCTCAAGTTTTGTTATTTATATTTTATTCTATTTTCCGCTTTAATTCAATATTTGGTGTCGTTTTGGGAAGATTGCCAAATTCTTTAGCTTATTTACGTTAGCCATCACTAGAGGGTAGGTGGTGTCTTCTTTCAATTTTAATAGATAGTGCTCTTTGTTTTAATTTTATTGCTGTGGTGTCACATTTTGTGGAAGTATTTTTATTTCCAGTGAGCTTATCCGTGTTACAAGAACCATGAATTTTGCTCGGAATGTAATAAATTTGATTTATATGGAATAATTGATGTTTCGCTTACTTTTATGGTTGTTGGTATGATGTAAGGAGTTGTTTCAATGTTTAATTAAAATTTTTGAAGAGCCCATTGATTTTTTATACGATTTTGTTCCGATAAAAGATCCGTACATGTGCGTTTAATGCTTTTCGATTGATTAGCTTTTATTTGGTTTCATTTCTTAGCAAGAAATGATTTAAATATTTTTTCAACAGCTAGTTAAGAAAAAATTAAATTTAATCGCTTTTCATGAGAAAGTAGGTTCTCATATGTTTTGAGCGATTCGTCTCCGCCATTTGAAGTCGCCTGGTGTTTTATCATACTTTATAAAGAATTTTGATAAAAAATTATTATTTTTCTATTAATTCGGTCAACGCGTTCATATAATTAAGATACTCATACATTAACGCTAATTAGTCATGGTTTTCTTGATGATATAATATTTTTATTAGAAAATTTCCTGTTATCTTTTGAGCTTTATTAGATATTTGATTTAATTATAATTGTGATCTATGATGTTATCTATTGTTGTTTGCTGTTAAACTAATTATTGTAAAAAAACCGGCGATTGTTATTAAGTAGGTGAAGTTTGCGAACTTTTCCCATGGCAAGTCCCACGTTAAGTGAAGGATCTCAGGACTACTCTGACATTTGCTACGACGTACTTTGACTAAATGAATTTTGTTAGGTAAGATCCCACTTGTAGTATATCTTTTTTTACAAACAAAACAATACCAACTCCCCCTACATTATAATCTTGCTAATAAGTTCTTTTCGCATTAACTATAAGAATTTAAAGAAACCACAGTCGTACCACAAAGTTTTACTAACGTGTGCGTATTAATTGCAAAAAATGAATATACTTCAGAAAAATAACTTTAGTTTGTATTATATGCATTATGTAAAATTAAACTACTGTAAATATAACTGTGCAGTTTGAATATTTAATATAGTACTTCTCAGACAAATTAATTCGTTTAAATTGTTTCTTATTACTTAAAAATGTTATGGTTGTTTTAGCGAGGTGCGAAATTGTAGTTTAGAAAACGATATATGAGCTATGAATTACATCCTTTTACTAAAGTTACACCCGGTAATTTAAATATTAATCGGTACTATAAATAACACTGCACTAAATATCTATTAATTATTGAATTACATATCCGAGAAATAATTAAATGCTCAATTATTGGTTGACTCTTGTTGTCTCAATCGATTATTTGCAACCATCTTATCAGTGTAAAACCGATTACTGCCTCTCCTGTTTTTTAGGTTTATTCGAACAAACTCACAGCTGATTCCTAGTAAACGTTCCAATTAGACGTTTTAAGTCAAGCCAGCAATTAGTTATTTTGGACGTTGGACCTCAGTTGTGTAACGTTCTTAATTTATAAAAAATATATCATATATTGATGGATGATGGATCGCTAATGACTTAAACTTATTTCAAATTGAATGATATTAGAGATGTATTAATAACAGTAGTTACTGTTGTTAATTAAGAACGTTACTTCGGCTAGCTCTGAACAGGAAACTTTGGGAATGGGAATAGAATTAAAATAACGGCAAATTGTGTTCCATTTTGGACGCCAGCCTTCTTTCAAATAAGATATATGCTATAATAATTAAAGATGAAATTTTGTCGCTATTAGTTCGACCGGAAGCACTTTTCAAGGATAAGACCTTCTGTAAAAAAATCGTATAATTTGGAATAAATAATAAAAGAATATAAAAATTTTAACAATGCACTGGTAAGTTAAGTTATAAGATAACTGTAATGTGGTTAGAAGTAATTAATAAGATCATATTCCAATAATTCCGAGGACCGAAGTAATTTAAGTAAGATATATTGCAGCTTCTATGAGAATACCCCGATAGTTGCTCGTATCCAAACGTAATTTCTGGATCCACCAAAGAGCTTGAAAACCAGTCTAATGAATTATCGATGTAAATCTGATTAAACCAAAATACATTAGGTTCGTGTGCTTTAATTTGTATTTCTGAAGGAAACACTAAATTAAAGCAGGAATCAATTGAAAATATGAATTAAGTTAATAACAATCACAAATATATGAAATTTTATAACAATGAATCTATGTTTTTGTCGAACAATTGAGAAAATTAACAAGTAAGCAACAACAAAGAAAAAAGTAACACCAGTGAAACAATCTAATTTAGATAGTTATAATTTAGTGCCGAAAGTAATTAAAAAAAAGCAAGTTAACCCCCAGTGAATATTTTTAAAACCAACCCAATTTTTCAAAAAATCAAAAAGTTATTTAAACATGACGCTAATGTTTTTGGGTGAAGATATTCCCCTGACGAGTAGTGTAGCCATAGAATAACAACCAAGGTTAATGCAAATTCGGTATCAGTAAGGATGAAAAAATCGCAATGTTCTTCACAATGCGTAATCTCCAACAAGCTAACAAGCTTTTTGTTTAATAAGGCATGCTAGGCCATTTAGGTATGATTTCCATACTAATTAATAGAACTATGCAAACTTACATCACTCAACCTATATAACTACAAAAGATATTATCCTTTTTATAAATTTTTCACTAATTAAACAAGAATTATGACTACACTTCCCGCCGCAGGATCATATCTTGCCATTATTAAACCCAATTATCCCCCCCCCCCCCCCCCCCCCCCCCCCCC
>JAHWXV010020208.1:0-12677 GCA_024586415.1 Phrixothrix hirtus
GGTAGGGATGGTTATGGCGATGATCAAACTTTAGCAATGTGGAATGAAGCTTTAAGTACATGCACTAGTACGATTTGGAAAAATTGCATTAAACATACTGGAGATAATTAAAAATTGGTACGATCGTGAAAAACAACTTGTGGAGCTCGACATTCAGCCTCTAATAATATCTCTTGATGAAAATGCCTCCACTTCAGAATCAGAATCTGATAATTAATATTTACGTTTCAGTAAACATGTTTATTAAAAAAATAATAGAAGGTTTTATTTACACAAATACTTTTCAATTAATGTCGTACTTGAATTACACAAATATCTCATGTATTAGAATTTGATTATGACAACTATAGTTTTTATTTTAGAAATAAATAAAATCAACAGAATTTTGACTTTTTATTGTATTACCTATTGTTGATAACAAATGTTAAGTCTAATAAATCATTATTCAAATGTAACGTAAACAGTCTCAATGGCTTTGCAAACCAATAATTGTTAAAATTATGAGTCTGACAAGTTTCAAATTCAGGATGATTTCTTTAAAATAGTCTTTCTTGCGTATGAGTAAGCATCTGTGATTTCAAATTACTTTTCCGATTACTACTGCGAACATTTCAATGGTTTCTCTCCTGTATGTGTAAACAAATAACTTTTCACATTTAAAAGGAATTTCTGCCTTATGAGTAAGCACATAGCTTTTCAAGTAACTTTTTGTATGAACCCTATAGTCACACTTGTGTAAATTATTAATAATTTCAATTCAGCTTCTACATTTCATTCTCTTACAATTAATGCGAAAATCCTAAAATAAAAAGTAAAACAATTAAAATGTGTTAACAGACATAAAATATAGCTATACTTACTATTTCAGGGTTGTATAAGAATAATTTACTACATAGAACTGTTTTATCATCATTCAAAGCAGTTGGATATATACAAATTGTATTTAAACTTTCTTTAATCACCACGAAGCATGTTCGACAGTTTTCTTTGGAATATTTATCAACCAATTTATTAATCAAAATATTGTGACATAATTCCTTTTTTGACATTTTGTTAAATACATTTACTGCTAACAACTAAAGGAAACACAATTTATGCTATAAATATTATGTAAACAAACATGTCAATTGGGATCTGTATACAGTTTGGATCAAAAAAGTTCGGCAAAATTGGCTGTACGCTTGGCTATAATGAATTTAAGTTTTGATTTGACTAAAAAGTATTAAATATTAATTCATTCTGTTAGCAACTATGGCGTGTGGGCAATGATCCGCTGGAAAAACCTTATGTATGTACCTAGTCATTTATGAAGTACCGCTTTGGAAAAACGGTTATCAACAAACTAGCGCATTTCCTGTAGCCAATAAAACTTTAAACCGAAAAGTAGAAACATCTATTAGTAATCGCAATGCAGAAACTGTTGTAAAAGAATTAAAACCTCAGCGTGAGAATTTAAACCAACATTTTAAAGAAGTGAGAACTAAATGAGGAAAACATAATTTAAAATGTGCGTCTTCAATTGCTAAATTAGGTTACAATGAAGGGCTGTCATAGAAACAACTGTCATAGGAGAAGCTGAGAAGTAAGTACGCAATGTCTTATCGTTGTGCTACAAGAGAACAAAGTGCGATTTAAATTATCTACAAGTTAGCGTGTGCACAAGAACCCAGTTAGCTTCAAAGATGTTCCACACAGAATCTTCACGACATAAAGTCCAAATTTAGTTCTTTCTCAAGTACAGGTTATTCCGAAGGTAAATAAATACAAATTTCCCAAAAACTGTGTAATAATTACAAGCTGATGCCTTTGGGAAGCATTCAATCAAAGTCTACCTACTACTCGATGATAAACGAAATCGTAAGTCACGTATAAGTGTAGTTCAAATTACGAGGGCATTTTAAATTCAATTGTCAGTAAATAGAAATCATTTTGCAACAAATATTTCGCAATTTGTTTCGAAAACCTTTATAGTAGTAAATAGTACGATTTAAAAAGAGTATTACCTCGCACCTGTCTAACCCCTTTGTTCACACAAAGATTAATATTTATAAACAAGTAAGGGTTGGTTTGAAATTCTATATATATTTATATTTTTATTCATATTCAATATATCAATTATTGAAACTAAATACGTTTATTGATTTTACTAGAAGACAAATTTCAGGTAAACGTAATCTCTGGAGGCATTACTTTGTACTTTTAGGTGACACGCGTAAATCAAGGGTTGCACTTAAAGTAAATTGTAATGTACCCAGTTATAACAGCGCCCGCTTGATTACAAATTATTAATTCGCGCCTTATAAGCAGTTGCGGCAACAATAAATTTCTTAATAAATAATTTAACGCATGTTTGCAAGTTACTACAAACAAGCACTGGGTAAAAGAGTTTAGATTGTCAAGGAATCCAACACCCTTGTTAAAAGTAAATTACGATAATTCAGAATATTATTACAAGCCAAAAATTATAAATGTATTTTAAACATGTAATTATAACCAAAATGTACTTTAGTAATTATCAATGTATATGAACATCATATCTTGAATCAACAAAACAATATTATTTTTATACTGATTTAAATTCACCATAGCGATATCAGAGACCATATTATTTTATAAACTAAAACCGCTTTTCAGATTGAAGCCACCGATTTTTGTTCTGCAGAATGGCTATGTCGTCAGGCCATGATAAAGACACGAAATTCGTTGGAGGATCTCAGCTGATTTTCTGCATTAAGCAATCATGCTGATCCTGGCGCGACGAGATCAATCACATTGATCCATCAAGATTGTATACAGTCCACACTTCATAATTCTAATATACGCAATTACTTTTACCTTTATTAATACTGTACATGTAAATAATTAAACTGTTAGAATAAAGTGGCACTTCTGGTAATTAGATTTTAACTAAATTCTAGACTTCTCATGTGCAGAAGATAAAAAACTTAAATATAGAAATTAAAAGAAATCGTTTTAACCAATTTCGAAAAAATCTCAAAAAACCAAAAAATGACAGAAGTAAAGTGGCACTTCTGGTCATCAGATTTTAACCAAATTCTTGAAATCTCATGTATAGAAGATAAGAAACTTAAACAAAATTTAAAACAGATCATTAGAGCCAATTTCGAAAAAATCTCGAAAAACCAAGAAATGACAAGAGTAAAGTGGCACTTCCGGTTATTTAATTTTAATGAAATTGCTGCAGTCGCGTGCGACGATGTATATAAACTTAAATATAAAATTTTGTTAATCAAAGTACGCACGCACGCACGCGCGAACGCATGCACGCCAGCACGCGCGCGCCCGCTGTAGCGGACACGGGCAAGATCGCGCAGGCTCGCAAGTACCCCGGCACCCACGCACGCAACCACGCACGCATGCACGCACCCATGCAACCAGCCACGCCCACGCCGACGCACGCGCGCGCACATATGCAAACACGCACGCACGCACGCAAGCACGCACGCACATGCGCACGCACGCATGCACGCACCCATGCACCCACCCTCGCAAGCAGCCACGCCGCGCCCGCGCAAGCACAAGCCCGCACTAGCAGGCACGCGCACTTGTACACGCACGCGCGCACACCCGCACGCGCGCGGAAACGGACGCGGACGCGAACGCGGACACTGCCGCGAACCCGCACGCGCGCAAGCACGCGCACAGGCACGCGCACAGGCACGCAAGCACCCACGCATGCACCCATGCAGGCACCCACGCAAGCAGCCGCGCCCACGGTAGCGCACGCGCGCACCATGCATACGCTCACGCACGCACCCACACACGCACTCACGCACATGCGCACGCACGCACGCACGCAGGCGCTCACGCACGCAAGCACGCACGCGCGCACCCACGCAAGCAGCCACGCCCATGCCCGCGTGTACGCAAGCGCACGCGTACGCGCACACTTACACGCACGCGCAAGTGCGCACGCACAGGTCAACTTTTAAAAACATATTTTTCGTACTCAGGGGGCCCCAAAATGTGTATTTCCACTAAAATTTTGACATCGAATATTTTGGTCGAAAACAATACCTTCTCTATTCTATATTTCATATAGGTAAGAGAAAGTAAAAATATTATTGACCCATAATTCATTCTCTGATTTATGGTTCAAAATAAACGCAAAAATAACAATTAGTATCGTACGACACCTATTTTTATTCAATGAGTGTTACGCAATTTTAATAAAATGTATCAAATGGTGTTATACAGGGTGTATTTGAAATGGTACCAGATATCTACATTACGTAATTTTTTGGATAAAAGCAAACAAAAGGTTTTTATGTCGTTTTGCTACAGTGTATTTTCGCTACTATTCGATATCGTAAATTCCTTCCTCGATTTGGTACTTTTAATAAGAATATTAAAATATTACTATTTGAATAAACAAATACTAAGTGAATGGTATTTGTGGATTTTCTTACAGCGCATTAGCAATCACCTTCTTAAAATGTCAAACTATTTACTAAAAATAATTTTTGAGAATATTGCAACGCTGTTACAGTATCCAGAAAAGAAACAAAATTCATTTGTGAAATATTAAATTAAGTAAGGTTATTTTAACATCATAGCTGCTATAGTCAATTTATCTTAAAATTAGAAGTTTTGGTGTAGTGTTCAGTTTTTTTTGTGTATTTTGTAGTTTTATAATAGTGTGTTTTCAGAGTTTTGTTAGTATCCAGTTCCTGTGGGGGAACTTTAAAAAATATTGTTTATGAGGAAGAAATATAAAAAGAGGCATAGAAATCGTAAGAAACAATAACATGTTACAAAATCTAACAACAAGTATCATACACAATGCCAGAAAATGTCAAGAAGTTGCTGGAGAACCTATTGAACACCTTTCAAATTAAAATTCATTAAAAAAGTTTAATTTCTGTACTTGCAACACAATAACAAATTTTAAAGTTTTTTCAACTACGCAATTCTTTTTAATTTCGATTTAATCGTACAACGCTGCCAATTTAAAAATCTTAAAAAATACGCAATTAACAGCAAATTGGAACAGCGTATTGTAGATGTTTGTGCTATTTCCAATACACCCTCTATAGTGTCAGCCAAAATGAATACCTTAAATCTTAAAGGCCAGATGGCAAATTTGTTTAAAAACTTGTATACGAGGTATCACCTAGATGTTCTTCTTAGGCACGTATGCGACGGTCGCAATGCTTCTTCGAATGCTGGACCCACTGTTGTAAGTCACTTTCCAAGAACGCATTAAGCACAGTTTGTGATTAGATCTGTACCACCTGCGTTGTAACCATATTTGTCCCTTCAGTTACAATTTCATATTCAGAGAGAAGAAGTCGCATTGGGTGAAATCAGACGACTAGCGAAATGTGACATGACCGTAATGAGCGTCATGATGAAAAGTCCGGTTGTTTGTTTTACGCTTTTCTGATAATTCCCATCGCAATTTCTCTCTCACCCGTCTCAGTACGTCACATTAGAATGATGCACTTACCATTTAACTTGAGGAACGTATACTTAGTAAATAATTTCATCACTGTCAATAAAACCCATCATGGTTAGTTATACAGGATATTAAAAAAGGTTTAATTATTTAGGGATCATATAGTACGACCGAAAACAGTAAAAAGCCTTAATGAATATGGGTCCGAAAATCAGCCGTTTTATCGATAAGAGCGATTTTCGTTTTTGTAAATTTTTTGTAGCTTTTAGCGTTTAACGCTACAGAACACGATTATCAAAGAGGATATTCGATATATTCTCCTTCAATTTTAACACAACAGCTTCTCAAAAAGTAACTTCGAACCCTTTCTAAAAAGCCCATTCAGGTACGGACATGCTGGCCGATCTTCCATATGCCCATATTATGTCCGCGCTAGATAGGATGATATAGTTTCCAATCGGGGAAAAGCTTTCAAGATCTCGACTATCAACGCTGCTCAAGCCACCATCTTTAACCCTTTGAAAGGCTTGTAATTGGATCATACTTTCTTGCTGAACAGATGAAGTTATTTTGTCAAGCACTTTACAGCTTCTTTAGTGGCTAAAGCTTTCTTGAAATTATTGGCATAATCCATCCCCCCCCCCCATTCGGTGGAACGTACTGGGACAATCAGGAATATTAACGTTAAAATCTATAGAAATACATTGATATTAATCAACTGGACGTTAGGTTGCAGTACGGTTGATATTTGAAGTGGACCGCCTCATAGTGGCTTAATGAAGAATCAAATGCAAATAAGGTATCAACCAATTGCTTTGACACAAACTTTTTGCGCAATTACACACTCACCCCTCAGAGCAGAGAAGAGAAAAATGAATGAGGTTTAGCAGCTTTCCAATTTTCAAGGATCCTCTTTTATTGGTAATCACCACAGTTTTGAAAAACGATAGCAATGACGTCAATTCAAAATTTGTAAGCGGATGTCTTCAAAAATGAGTTATGCAGCCGGTTTAAGTACTCTCGTTCGTTCTGCGTTGAGACCTGTTTTTCTGTTCTCATGCCAAATCAGAGTAAATTTTAAATTCTGTATTTTTTAAACACACCACTGTGATTCTATTGGGCGTTTCTGCAAGGATCATGTAACTGCCATATCTTTTAAAGAGCTAATCTTTCACGCTTCTTACAATTGGACGCTAATCTCCTTGTATTTGATCCATCAGTTCTTGAACGGAAAACTGGCACACATCTGAATTATCGGCGAGATAGCCATTTGCGTTTTCTATCGCTTCATCTACTGTAATTGCAGATCGATAACATCTTTCTTCTCCAGTTAGTGCATAGCTGACATAACACTTCTTCTCACATACTACATGGTACATAGTGCCAGCTGTTACTAGATCTGTTACACTTGACTGTCCCACCCATCTTCCCTTTCTTGGGGTGCTGTCAAGGCAGACTTGCTTAAAGTATCTATATGTACTTAATGTACGTCTGTTCTCCTGGAAATAAGTTTTTTCTGGATTTCGATAAACTCTAGAGTTATTTTTTCATTACAAAAACGAATGAGCTTTGAACATGAATGCGTTACTAGTTGTTTGCGTTTGCGTATACTGTGGGCCAATTTTATCAGCACAACGGAGGTTATCCTTGATCAACTTTTCGTTAATGTAATTTTTGGCAGGCATAATGTACCCTTACTTGTTTCAAGCCCTTCAAATGATGTTTAAAATTGAGTTGTTTTCGTTTTATGCTTGCTTCAAGTAGTTTTGATTGCTCTCTCTTTCATAATAATAACATCAACACTCATACTACCGTTACATATAAAACAAGGTGGATCTGACGACGAAGCCATCAATTTTGTATTACCTTAAATGAAATTGCATGATAATCAAATCACACACAATTTACAGCAACTCACGATACGATGTTTTTTCATCAGTGAAAGCGACCTTCGGGTTGGTATGCTGTCGGTATGGTTGGGAGGTGGGATGGCGGGAAAAGCGCAACTTCTGATGGTGCCGCTCTTCCAGTCTCCAACCCCCTTCGTTGTTCCACACAGCTCACATTAATTCGAATCGAGTTCCTGAAATACACAAGCGTTTTTAACAATATTTCTACTTGAGCTGAGTAGTAAATAATAAATAAATCAATCAATATGGTAAAAATTAATATGATAGAAACCATAAATTTCAATGTTGTCTTTAAAGGAGCGTAACTCCTTTGCCATTAGTCCTATATAATATTTTATGATAATACACTTACATAAAACTTTTATTCGAGACATTTTTCTCTAAGACGTCATAACGGAGATATAATCAAAAGCCTCGACAAAAACTTAAAAAGTGGCACTTTTACGAAAAATTTCTAACCTTTATGCTACATTACAGTTCTATAAAAAGCAAAAGTTGTAGAAAATTTAATACTTTACAACTATAAGTAATCTTTTCCCCTCTACGATGTATTTATAAAGAGATATGATCGATAAACTGAAGAACGTCACGAATTTCAGCACGCTAAATGCTATTAGCGTGCCATGCCACGCATTATGGGATCCACTTATATGACATATCAAGAAATTAGAATTACTTTACCTTTTGTAAAGTAATATATCCCTATTACCTGTACCCAACTAGCGTAATAAAAGCTGTATTTTGTTTACATCCTCTATACTAACTCTTACCATCTGTAACGATCTTTGACACATGGTCTGGATCATTTCTCATGGTATTGTAGTTCTGAAGACATATTAATGCAGTGCTTCTTTTGGTCCTCTTTGAACAGTTTTAGAATTAGATTGTGATTCGTCTCATTTAACTTGTGTGATACAATTCGCTGATTCAAGGAATTAGCGGGAAACGTAAAACAAATCACTTGTTAAGTTCTGTAAAGCGCTTTATTGCTTCTCAAAATATTCACTTTTAACATCTGTAGACTTTTGAATTTGATTAGACCAATTTTTGAAAATATTTCTACTCTGAATAAAGCACTTCTAAGACAAATGATTTAAATGCTTCAACGGCCCCTTCAGGCGATAAAAAATTGTCGCGACGCATTTTATTTTTGGACGACAAGAAGAAGTTATTAGACGATAAATTAGGCGAATATGGTCAATGAGTCATTATTTTGATGTTTTCAGGTTGTATAGAGTTGACAGTTCATTGTGCTATTTACGTTATTTCTTCTGATTTCAGCGATAATTTTCGGTATACAAATCAAAATATACCACTCCGCATTAGCTATTCTTCGATTATCTAATGGCACAGTTGCAACAGGACCCGTTTTTCCAAATCTTTTTTTCGAAGGCATTTCGTGAACGCGAATTTTCGTTAGTTTTGCTTCACTTTGAAGAACCCGTAGTCTATTGTTATTTAGTTTCAGGCTTATACGAATATATCCATGTTTGATCACCTGTTACGATACAAGACGCAGCATTTGAACGAACATGATCTTTGCACCAGTTCGCATGCGCCTATTTTTGTGCTCCTCTCAAATGTAAATTATGCAACATCTGCAAAGACTCCTGACATTCAAATGATTCTACAAAATCGTATGAACTTGTTTCGCCACAATGTCTAAAGGTGCATCTACCTTACTATAAGTCCATGGCGACCTGCTTCAATGATTTCACGCACAGCATCGAATTCTTTGGCGATAACAAAGGTGAATGGACGACCTGCGCGAAAATCGTCATCAAGCGTTCGTCTTCTACGCTTGTATTCTGCGAACCATGTGTAAACCATGGTTTTTGATAGTGCTTTATACCCAAATATCGAACTATGAGTTAAACCATATCGAAGATCACAAAAAATTACGATTCAAAATTTCCATTTTTGCACAACATTACTTTTCTTTTAAATTCTGTTGAAACGACAATGTTTGGTTTGAAATCGAACTATCAACTGAATTAGAAGTAAAATATCTCAGATTTTTCGAATATAAGAATTGCAGAACGCTGCCAATACTAGGAATACTCAATTCTTTCCATACTAGCAGTACCCCTCCTGCGCCGAGTAACTTAGTCCCATAATCGAAATACCGTGTGTTGCTGAGACAGTCATTTAGGATCGATTCTCGCAATTTTTTGCACATTTTAAGTCATTGTGGTCAATGAAGGCCGCTCTGCCATCAACTGACATTCATTCACTTTCTTACGGCTATTTATAATTTGTCTAAACCATCTCTACCAAAGGTTTCTTTAAGCATTCTGGCAGCCTACTTCTGCAAAGTTTTTAGCAAAATTTAGTGCAAGCTCGTTACTCTATAACGTTTACCATTTTTTACGAAATATAAGTTGCAACACAACGAAATAGTAATTTTTGCACTTCCGACCTGTTTTTGTATATTTACCGGCTATGTTGGTCGACACATTATGATATATTTCCCAAACTGTTGTGATTGTCATAGTAACGCCACGATAACAAGCACATTATGGTTCATAACGGTACTAGTACTGTTAAGAAATGGAATAAAGGTTTAATATCAAAGTGTCGTAATTACTTGAAAGCTGTCGATAGTGCAAAAAATCGTGTACGATGCACATGCCTTAGTAGAACAAGTCTCGAATATTAGCAAAACTCGACCCTTCGGGTCTCGTTTTTCTAACTTTTTCTCGAACTGTTATAAGGCACTTACCAATCTTGTATCGTAATATACTATTATGATACAAGAACGGTTGTAGACCTGTTGGTTCTTAACGTTCGTGTGTCGAACACTATTTTTTGTGCTAATGACAACTATCGCTTAATTACGATAATTTGATATGAAATGTTTACTCCGTTTCATAACGTACCTGTTATAAAGTGTAATCGTGACGTTACCATGACAATCGTAACAGTTCGGGAAATATATCATAAAGTGACAATCAACATAGCCGGTAAATGTCAAAAACAGGTCGAAGCCCGACAATATATTACAACATCGTCTGTAAAATAATATCGGTTACGAGGCCGTGCGGCACACTGATTCACAACTGTTACGTGCATAGCTAGTCAAATTCGTGTGGCACATGTAAATTCTAGAAATATCTGGGCCGCACCTCGTATGCTACCCGATCCGTACAAATTGCGACTACCCCCTCAGCGGTCTCAAAAAGTCATGTTATAGAAAATACACAAAATATTTGCATTTATAAATTTTACACCAAAGATTAAGCTAACTTTGCTTCTGTGTTTCTATTTTGTGAGATATGTTAATTTTTTTGGAAATATAAAATTTTCAGTTTTAAAATATCGAAATGAGTTATTTTAAACAAATCGGTGCTTTTGGTAGTAAATTAGATAATTGTAATTATTAATATTAAAATTAAATTAATTAAAATTAGTATTAAATATTATAAAGGGCGTTTTCTATTATAAGATTTATTACCCCTACTTAAAAATTCATTACAAAGCTTGGTTCTCCAGACATCGAATTTAGTTTTATTTCAAACGACTTAATGTTTCCTATACACACAACTAGTACTATGTTTTTATCAAAGGGTTTGTAATTTTCTAAAATTTTCAAGGCGGAAATAAAAAAATAAGTATCATTGAATTGGTAAATCTGTTCACGATAATTATTAAAAAAAGCTTAAAACACCGAAAAAATGATCACAATTATCAGGTTAATCTTTGTTCTTAATTCATTTGTATGTTAACGTTCTTGCTATAGTGCCAAAATCAAAGAACAATTGATTAATTTACTCTAATATAAAAAAGGAGAGCTCTCGCATAAATTTAAATTAGGCTAATTATGATTATCTATAAGTAACTTCAATAAAATGTTAGAATTCACAATCTTGAATTACAATAACTATAGATAAGATAAACTAATTATCATGTTATTAGGTTAATAGACGAGTAGCTTAAGTAGGCAAGGCCAAAGCGAGATAATTTTGAATGTGTGACATTCCAAAAATTTTCACTTGAATGAAGTTATGAAATATATAAGATTATATGTATAACTTTGGAATAACAGCGATTTCTCAAGTGCGGCACGTTCAAGGTTAAAGTCGAACACATATTTAACCAAACACGATTTACATTTAAACGCGAAAATTTCGGCTGAGAATTCAAGCCTACTTCAGGGCGGTGCTAAAATTCATTAATCAAAGTAAGTTCGATTAAAAGCAAAACAACTTGCATAGCGTTAAAAAGTTATTATATAGAATTCATTATTCACGAAAGACTATGGTTCTATAGTAATGACGTTATAATAACAGATCATCACAAAACAGTTTAAAAGTAATTAATTTGATAAATTTAATAAATACGTAGGTATATATTTTAACTGTAAATTGTATTTGAATTTCTAATTCAGATAGAGCTCAGAAAGTAAAATAGCTAAAAAAGTACCAACATTACTATGACTAATCGAAGAAACTCAACGCAATGAATAACTAATCGCACAGTTTTAAAAATTTAAAAATTACATCAAGATAAAATGTAGAAATTTATAATGAGATTGCTCGTCTAGGGGATAATCAAGAACTTTTCTAAGGCCGCTATAGTTAAGCAATTACTATCTTTGTTAATATAGTATATTTCAAGCAAACCGAGTTTAAATTTCTCAGGCGATTGGTCGGGTATGATGACATTGTCAAAATCAAGGCGGCTTCCAGTATCTAGAGCATGTTTCGATAAGTCTGTGTTTTCCTTGTTGTTACAAATGATACTAAAGTATTACAATATTCTATTTCTATACCACTGACAGTTTGGCCATGTTCACTTCATTGTATGCCAAGTACCCTACTTTGCAAATAAACCCTTTTTGTGTGTAATGTTTAACTTTAAAAAACAGTTATTTAATAGATTTTGCTATGACATTTTTAAATTATCAAATTTTAAATTTTAAATATTTATCAAAAATTGTGAATGCCTAGGATTTTTTTTAAATTTCTGTATTACTGTCAGTTATTGGAAGAAAGAAGGTAGTAAATTTTTTAGATATGATTTTTTAAACCAAAATTGATATTATATTCTAGATCATGGGATGAACTGACCAAAATTCATGTAAAAAACTGAGTAAGTTGGCTTTGATGCCAGTCTAAAATTATAATATTAGGTCAATGGTTGCCTCGGTGTAGAAAAAGGCTAAGGATCTATTAACCTCATTTTCTAAAGTGAATTGCTGCTTGTTGTGGTAGCTATTGAAAATATCTAAAAACACATCAACGTCATGTTTGTTGACACAAAAAATACCATCTACATATTTAGAGAGGATGTATGACCTCATCCAGAAGGCTGTCTATAACAATTGTAGATAGGATTGGGGGGGGGGG
>JAHWXV010020219.1:0-10740 GCA_024586415.1 Phrixothrix hirtus
TGTAAAGCATCTTGTACTCATTACTACTCCAAGTAATCACCAGCGCCAAAATTGTGGGACACACAGGTGTTTCTTCGTGTGTACCTGTAACGGTTTCGCATAAGCGTAACCAGCCTCTATCCTGCATGGATCTGCACCAATCAAAAATTGTTCTGAGTGTAAAATACTTTTCTTCAACCTGTCTTTGAAGTATCTGGTGAATCTTCGTCGCCTTTACACCCTCATTTATACATTCAATTCGCAATTGTTTATGGCCCAACATGCTTACTAGTGTGAGTATAGAATCTCTTTGTAAGAGCTCATGCTTTCTGAAAAAAGTAAAATGCAGGTCAAATTTGGACTGCCCTTGTATACAAAAACACTTGCAAAAGACCTCTTTCTGGAATCAAATGTGTACATGTTTTAAAAATAAATCTCAACAATTTCATTGAACCTTTGTGTCTTTTTTCGTTAATGACAATACTAATTTGTATCGCATTTTCTAGCATAAACTCTTATTTACAGATATGCGAAGTAAGTTCATCGAGTTTCCAACGAACCTATCACTTTTCGTTGTTTTTAATTGTGTAAAGCGGTAAAAGTGTTAACGTCCCTGAAAATTTGGACTTGTAATACTGATAGACAAGATAAAGCCTTATCATTTTTGTAATCTATCAGTTTCTTTTTATGCGTTACAATTTTTTAACGATTTTATTATGACAGCTGTAGCAAATAGTAATTCTAAAAACTACATTTAAACAATAAACACCACAATTTTAACAATATGAAACATACACCCTAATATTGCGAAGCCAATTTTGTACATTTGGAAATTTTTAGTTTAATTTTTATTTTTAAATTGGTTCTATTGTAACCAGATCCAAAAGTTACATATCACTACATAACTTTAAAGTTATTATTTGATACAAGTGTTCAACACCAGATGGCGTGAAACCAAGGATTCAGTGAATGGGTGAAAACAATAAGTTATTTTTAATGAATTTATTCTAAATAAAGAGATTGTTTTATAATTAAAATAGGTGTGATTCTTTAATAGAAATTTTCAATCAATTCCAACAGTGGCTTTTTATATATTTAATTGCACTAATAAATGTAAACATATATTTTAATAGTGGAAAGTTAAATCTTGGTAATAAACTATAAATTCGAAAATAATCCACTGAGAAAGAACACAGATGACATTCAGCTTTTATAAATGTATAGTTAGAAATTAAAAAATATTCCCTACTACTTGTTGTTCCGCATTTTGTGTGAGAGAGCGTGTGCGCGTGCACTCAGGATATAAGTAGGTAATTTGTATTTCTGGAAATTAATTATATTGAGAAATGAATGATTGCATGGAAAAGTTTCAGCAAAAGATAATTACTAACTACCGAAGAATTCATTTTATAAAAATTAGTTGGAAGTAGGTTTTCTCCTAAAGCTTACAATAAATATTTGTTCAAGTATCATTATACTGAGATCTAAACTAGTTAAACATTAAAGAGAGAAAACAATTTCTTTTAGGACACTTGCACCGTGTTACTGTCTACTGAAAAGATGCTAATCATACGTAAAACTCCAATCCAAATATAATTGTTAGCATAGAAGATAATGTGGTCAATTCCTTTTTGTAAAACTCTGTTCAAGACTAGCTATTATAGCATTTTGGTTACTAGATTTATAGTAAATTAATTCCCAAATGTTACAATACAAGCAGTAGTTGATAACAAAGGAATAGTCAAGAAATGTCAATACACAGTCCGATAGACGTAATTACGTCACATTAAATGCCTAAAAACCCTATTTCCTAAAATTTCAAATTTTTTGTGATTGTAGATACCTTTTTACACGTTGGCCTCGGAGATTTAGTGGCGAACTTGTTTACTTCTATACCCAAAGTCGAAAACGGAAGTAAAATCCTAAATATGTTGTTTGGTACATTTGGAATAGCTCCAAGTTCGGCTAAATTCTCGTAGGTATGGCGAAATTCGGGCAAAGGAAATTTCAGTATCTCGGCACCTCTGTTCAAAAACAAAGCATCTCTCTAGTTTGGGAAATTTAAGGGAACCTTAGATATCCTTTTGCTTTTGAATATCATCTATAAATAAAATTATCTAAGGTATTTTAACTAGTTAGTCCATATATGATGCTTTTGTTTTACAATTAACTTCATCTTGAATATTACAACATTAATAGTGACGTTTATTTGTATTTAACATTGATAAACTAATATTTGGCTTAAGTGCAAAAAATAAGCAAATTACTGTTGGTCGAATGCAATCCTAAATTCAGTAAAAAAATTTTATTTGTAAAAAACATTTCAACTACCTCATCCTAATTGATTATTTTAAAACAGTTTATACATGACATAACGTCTCTAAATGCATAAACATGACTAAATTTTTGGGATCCAAGTAAGACGATTTAACTCAACTCAACTCAACTTCCTCATATTTAAATGAGAGTGAGAAAATTTTCGAAAAAGAACTATTATCTTATACCAATGTAGCGCTTGGATTGATCTGGATCATATTTGATATAGGTCATTTTTTAAGGGAAGTGTAAATGAATAAAAGATACGTGTTACGACGTAAAAGATACGATACATTTTTATCAACAGAATCAACAACTTCGATTTTTTTTTGACAGAAATAGGCATTCATTGTGAGCTTTGTGTCTGCAATTATTATTTAGACGCGAAAAAGTTACATCTAAATAATTGCGAAATGCTATATTTCTGTTAAATATGGCTTCCCAAGCTTAAAATTGCATAGAAGGAAATAAAAACGAAATCCATCATCATGATTATATTAATATCCATTTATACTGTGTGGGAAAGCCATTTTTAGCATCACTGATAACAAATGTTTTTAATAAGATCGTACTAGATGTTCAAAACAATAAACCCGCATTTTCAGATTTCTAAGCTGTGAAGTGATACGACCTAAAATCAATGACGGCACCATCTAACGACATAAAATCAAAAAAATCTGGTGTGAGACAACACACAACTTTCTCTTAGGCACATAGATACGGCAATAGTGTCTACAAATGATTAAATTATTGTTTACGTTAATTTTGGAAACGATAATTGTAACGGTCACCCATCCAAGATACTTGGCAGGCCAAGGCTGCTTAACTCCGGAAATTTACTTTGCTAACTTGCTGGAACTAAGTTCTTGACATCTCCTGTGTAGAGTATAAAAAACTTAAATATACAATTTCATTCCTATATGATGTTTAGTTTTGGAGATGTACTGTTCACAATTAACACATTAAGTACTTCCGGTTACTTGATTTTCGAAAACTTATCAAGAAACTGCTTAGTTATTATAAAATTCAATGAAATAGCTAAGAAGTATACAAGTTTTAAGAAAATTATTAGAGCCATTTTCAAGAAAATCGCGAAGAACAAACATTTGGAAAATATCTAAAAATGAGAGAAATAAAGTGGAACTTCCGGTTATTCGATTTTAATCAAATTCTTGATTTGGCATACTAATCCAGTTAGAACTTTAAATATAAATTTTCATTTATTTAAGACTTTCAGTTTCATAGTTATTTTATTCGCAGTTATTGCTAAGAGTACTTCCGGTTAGTCGTTTTATGGAAATTTTTCTAAGAAACTGTCATAATTATATGAAAGGCATTAAATGTTTAAGAAATACATTAAATTTAAAAAAAATCGTTACAGTCGATTTAGAGAAAATCGCTAAAAATCAAAAAATGATAAGAGTAAAGTGGCACTTCCGGTTGTTGGAATTTAGTGAAATTGATGTAGTCCAGTGCGACGATAAAATTTTGTTTATCTACGAGTTTTCCTTTTCGAGGTATCCTGTTCACACACGCACACACAGACAGACCAATTTTTAGAAACGTGATTCTCGGACTCATAGGACCCGTAAACGTGTATTTCCACTAAAATTTCGACATCGAGAATTTTGGACGAAAACAATACCTTCTCTATACTATATTTCATATAGGTAAGAAAAAGTCAAAATATGCGAAATAATCTAATACTATAACGAAGAAGTATTGAAGTTGGTCCAATAGGCATATAATTAAATTGATTTGAAATAATAACAAATTAGCTGTATAATTTTTAATTATTTATATTTGAAAGTCTTCCCCAAATGCTGATTAAAATAATTTAAAATTGAACGATTGTAAAATACTAAAATTTCACAAAACATTTTCGATTATACACGAGAGTTAAATATTCGTAATATTTGAAACTCGTAAATCATCATCTGTGTGCTAAATTATTAAAAATTTTATGTTCTAAGATTCACATCACAAGTAAAGATTGTACTGAAATTAGTTAACTAGTAGAAATGAATTGTAATTTTTTCACTGGATAAAGTGCTTGATTAGTTGATTTTATGCATGTTTAGTGTACTTCAAAACCCTTTTCGGTTGTATTTAGATAAATGTTTAAATATAAAATTAATTGAAAAAATTATCTTTTTTGATACTATCCTGTACGTTGCGTTGTCTGATTATAAAATTCATATGAGTTTTAAAAATTAAATAAAACAATCTTTACATGTGTAAATATTATTCTCATTAATTTTTAAAATAAGTGTATATTTTATCACCAGACAGGGTAATGTCTAAGACGCAACTAAAAGGGTTTGAAGTACATTAGGTATGCATAAAATCAAAAATTAATAAACATTCAGTTATTAAATACCGCCACCATTATTTCCAATAATTAATAGAAAATCAAAATGATTCAAACTGCAGATACCTTAAATCTAATATATACAACCTATAATTAGAACAAAAAGACTTCAAAACCAACTAATCATGTTTTTATACATCGAACTGTAGATAGAAAGTACCTTGTCCAGTGAAAAACATTTTATTAGTCAGCCAGTTCTTATTAATCCGTACATGTGATGTTAATCTTAGAACATAAGCATTTTTAATAATTTTATCACACTGATGATTATTTACCAGTCTTAAATTTTATACAAGTCGCGTGTAGAATCGAAAACGTTTTGTGACATTTTAGAATTTTAACAAGAATTCAATTTTAAATTGTTTTAATCATTATTTTGAGGAAGACTATTAAATTTAAACAATAAAAAAATTATACAGCTAATTTGTTATTTTTTCAAGTTAATTTACGATAACAAATAATCTATGTATATCGAATTTTTAAAAAATGTAAATAATGTTAGGTAAAAGTTTTGGATTAGATTAATAAGTGAAATACTAACTACAATATCTAATGAAAAAATTCATTACAAACTGTATTGTAAATTGTAAATTTGGCAAGACTTGTGTTTAAAATGTCCACAGAGAAGTCTCAACCAAGGCGAGACATGTATTCGAAACGCAAATCCTGGCAATGCCAAATAACTTTTAAATTTATTTAAGAGCTTTGCCCCTTTAGAGATGTTGGGTTTAATTTTAATTTTTAACTTATGTAGGACACACAACTGCAAATAAAAAGGGTTTGTGTAAGCCCAGTAACTTACAACAAAGAATAAACTAATAATATGCACGCACTGTAGCAAAAATAAGCAATGGTTTAAGATAAATTAAAAGATTTATAAAAAGCAGTACCTATCAAGTTCTGCAAAATTGTGCTATAATTTTATACCTCACAAAATACTCAACAATTATTAGAAACACATTATTTATCAACAAGTAATTAGGCATCCCACGATAGCATCTCGTTTACGTAATAAGTTACATCGTATGACCTCTGCCAATGTGTGTAGTGGATCAAAAGAAGCATTGTGGAATGATACACCTCAATCTATGTTATTTTCAAGATGAAAATATTAGGTACCACATTTCTGCAAACACCGTTTAGTGACACTAAGATAACCAGATATACTGTCTAGGCCCTGTGACTTCAGTTCTATCAACTGCCTGCTATGCTGCAGATGGAAATCAAACTTTACAAAATGGCTGCAGCGGTAACTACAAGAGATGGCCAATACTGACAGATCTGAAAAATCCTCCCCTATACGATGTAGGTGCCTGAGTGCACAAATACTAATTGATAGTGAATTCCGCCGTTTATGTGCACATCCAGTATTTAAATCTTTTAGAAATAATGGTCTGTTTTCAGAGCTTCAATATTACGCTAAGCTTTTCCCAAAATCGTTCAAGGGTGTCTAGGCAAATTGGAAGTAAAAGTTGCACTATTTACTTTATTAATGAATGCAAACAAAATCTTACTGAACCATATAACGCTGTCCAGAAAAATATGGATTATGTTTGTAGCCGAAGATTTGACTTCTCATTTGTAAAACTAAAACCACCTACATATGTCGTACGCCATTTCTTAGTATAACAACATCTAGATTGGCTATGGCTAAAAACAGACGAAGCGACTTTCTTTGAATCGATACTGATACGACGTCGATAAGGGCCGCAAGCATACGCAATCAAATGAAACAAAACCTGCTACATTCGACGAAACATGATTTCTTCGCCACAACTGCGGCAAATTGATCGAAGCATGTCCCTTCTATTAGGTGACATATATTATGGTGAAATGCATTGAAATAATTAGGAAAACTGAACTTTTCTTGTAATTAAACGTTTTATTTAACGTAATTTTGGACCTAAGTTAGTTTTAAATTTATTCTGTTTGTTTCCTCATTGCAATAATAATTAGGTTTCAGTTTATCTCCTTTTTTCCACATATCGAACAATGGGTGGTATAAACCGAGCAGGAATGAAGTGGCCACCTACTGAATACATTGTAACATCTAATATCTCCCTCACTCGTAAACATCCAATGCATTCATTTTTATTAAAATGCTGACAATGTGTCAAACTAGAAACTAATCACATCTTCATTTTCATTATGATTTCTTGCTTCGCCTGTTTTTATATGTCGAATGGTTTTTCACCTACAGGTGAGGTCAATAAATTCGCTGAATGGGGGGGGGGGTGGAAAAGTACATTGTGTTAGTTTTGCTTTTCAATATATTCTCTCTTGATACTAATGCATTTTTCAGATCTTTCAATCAACTTATTTATATCGTTATAAAGAAATGTTTTATCTTTTCCATCAAAATAAACCGAAATTGAAAGTTTGACCTCATCAGGGCTCGTAAATTTCTTCCCACGAAACTCCTTTTTGAGATTGGAGAACAAATAATTGTCCGGGGACGCCAAGTCTAGGCTGAAGGGGGGGGGAAGTGATTTAACATTTGAAAACCATAATCTTGAAGTGCATCCATCGCAACATGACTCTGATGCACTGGCGCGTTGTCGTGCAAAATCAACACACCTTTTGTTAATTTTTCCCCGTCTTTTTGCCTTTACAGTAGCTCTTAGCTGCTTAGCTAGTTATTGAAACACCTTTACCTTTGTAATAAATGAGTAGGATACCCTCCATATCCCAAAAAACACTTGCCATTATTTTTTCGGCCGATTGTGACACTTTGAGTTTTTTTGAGGGTTATGTGCTTAGATTCATCTTTGCAGTGATGTGAGCATTTTGGGTACCCATCTTGCACTAACCTTTGCCATGCCAAGATGGGAATGGAGAATATTTAAAATGGTTGTAGGACATACTCCAACCATTTCTACAAGTTGTTTCTTCCTTAAACGAGCATCTTCAGATACAAGTTTTTCGACTTTTTCCACAATCTCTGCGGAGGTGACTTAATCGGGCGACCTGATCCGGGGTCGTCTTCAATCGACTCTCTGCCTTGTTTAAAAAGGTTATGACACTTCTAAATCATGGTTTTACCAGGATGAGTTCCCGCAAATCAACAACATCTCATTCAAAATGATTTGAAGCGGTTTTCCTTGTTTTGTTAGAAATTTTATAACCGCATGAAATTCAATTTTTTTCGTTGTCGATATTTTTATCTGTCTTTGGTTGCTTGATCAATAATAACGCTGAGGTTAATAACGGAATCACAATGAAACTCTCCAGGTACACTAATAAGACATCGCTGCATACATACTGCACGCGGAAGTAATCCCCTCTCCCGATAACCCCTCCATTCCGCGAATTTATTGACCTCCCCTCGTATCATATCTTCCGTTTACGCTTTTGTAAGTTCTTTTCCTTCTGCTAGTTAATGAATTTTAGTGGAGTCAAGTTTGTTGTGGATTGTTCTCTTCTAGAAACTGGAAGACGAACACGTTTTTATGAACATTTATGGGCTTAGTACCTCTTTCTAGTATAAAATAAAGAGGACTTACGTTTTGCTGATAGGAAATCGAAGGTGTAATAGACGATACTTCATAAAATAATTCTACTCTGTTTGAAGATAAATTTGAACTAGGTCATTGATCAGTGTAATTAAATAGTTAACAAGGGAGACTAATTGAAAAAAATTACTTGAATTTGTGTGCAACATTTCCTTAACTATGTTGATATTCAGACGCTCCATCAGAAAGGCCGAAAGAATTGGAACTGGATTATGGTACGGTACACATACAATGTTCAGTATCCATGTTTAGATAAATGACGAAGTTAAAATTTTGGCACTAACAAAACGAGTCTATGTACAATGCACTAGTTCTTCAAAGCTAACAAGTACACTTAAATAGGTCTTCAAAGGTTTGCATATGAGCTGCAGATAATTGGTAGCTGGCTAGTCATGTGAGGTGAATGCCCATTAATACTTTTTTCCTACAGGATTTCTAGGTATGAAATAGTTTGTTAGCCCGTCTATGAATAAATTTGAACTAACATAAGCTCCTGCCGGTTCCGATAGGTGTGGTGCTTAGCATGTTTATCTCTTTCTACACCCAAGCGACGAAAGTTCAAACCTGATCGAGGTTGGTAAACATTTCACCCGAAAAAAATTTAAAAAAACACGCCTTCGCGGATAAGGAAATAAAATCGTAGTTCCCTAATGTGATGTGTAACACATTAAAAATCCCTACCGATGATGAAACTCATCCAGATTCGGCAAAATTCTAGTACGCGCGGCGAATGACTATGCAGTTCTAGTCAAGAGTGTAAAGGAGTATCGAGTATCAAGCCACAAAACAAATAAAAGTTCTTTCGGATCGCATTTTATTAACTGTCCCATGTAGACCCCTTTTTGTAGTCTAGTTATTTGTAGTAGCGAGGATATAAATTTCCCCTCCGCATTGCAGCATAATAAAACTGTGATTGTTTCATATTTCTCAAAGGAAGTAACTGAAGGGTCTTTCGAATTGAACGGATTTTTTAATTCTTGAATAAAACACACAATTTGCGCTGATTTCAAAAAACTTTGTATTGTATAACATTTAAACACGAAAGACAATATCTGCCAAATGACCATCCCTTGCAGATCCACAAACGTCCACTCCTTTGTTAAAATTTGGACGATATTTTGGCATAATTATGGCTCTATCTCGCCAATGACACGAATAGATTTATCCTTTAGTTGAGGAATCGGTTGTGGATTGTTGTTGTACATCTGGTTTTTCACGTAACCCCAACGGTGACAAATCGCATAATCTTGGTGGCCAATTAACATCATCTTTTCTACTGATAATTCGTCCAAGAAATTTGGTGTGCAATAAGTCGATTATGTAGTGGCTGTATGGACACGTTCCGTCTTCTTGATGAAACCACATATTCTCCAGATCAGTATTATTCAATTCAGGTCACAAGAATTCAGTTAACATATTACGATATCGGACACATTCACAGTGTCAGCTTCACCAGCACCATTTGTAAAGAAATAGGGACCAATTACACCTCCTGACTATAATGCACACCAAACAGTGTCTCGTTTAGTATGCAGCAACGCAAATACGGCAATTTTGATTATTAACATAGTGCTTCATCAGAAAGAAGATTTTTTGAGAAAAATCATGTTGTTATTCTTTGATCCACTTGGCAAATGCTCGAAGTTTTGAATTATCCAATGGCTTTAGTTTCTGTATCATTTGGACCTTATATGCCTTCAGAGCTAGATCCTTTCGTAAAATACGCCATGTTGTGGATTCACTGGGTCCAAGTTGTTGCGAACGTCGACTAATGGACATTTCCAGCTCTTTGGCAACACTTCCACTAAATCAATATGCTCTTGCGAGCGACGGGCGCGACAATATTTTTCTCTTATCTTATTTTCCACTGAACCAGTTTCTTGAAATTATTTAATAATTCGACTGGTAGTGATGTCAGATGGATGATTATGCAAACTATAAATATCACGTAATTTTCTAAAAACATTTTTCACTGAACGCCTTTTTCATAAAATAATAATAAAATATAATACGCGTATTTAACCTAGTAAGCGTAGAAAGAACATTTCGTCCTATATTACAAGAATAAGATATTCCAAAAAAATGAAAACATTATGAAAAGTTAGCTATTTACTAAACACATAAACTGAATGATAAAGAAACGAAATACCCAGAAGGAAACATCTTACAAATTTGAAACTTTGGCAAAATCTTGCCTTGATGTAGCAAATAAGTGATTTCTCTTTGGTTAAGTAAGTGCAGTAAATGTCTGTAAAGTTCAGTGACAAACTGTATGTTATCTGGTGTACATTACTTAGTTGAATGCAAAAGATGTCCCGTGTTCGCCAAAATGCACAGTTTGCATGATTGACCCCATTTCAAAAGAGGATCATTGTCGGGATCCACAAACCAGGATTATTCATTCTGGAAATGTATATAAGATTTGGGCGGGGTACTTCTACAGTAATACTAAAGTTACAAGTTTACAAGGGAACACAGGGAAGTGTCCTACGCCGATTTAAATGAAACTTGGTGGATTTGTAGACTGATGCAGTGTAAGAACAACGGTAGCTGTCATAGATG
>JAHWXV010020221.1:0-14332 GCA_024586415.1 Phrixothrix hirtus
AGAAAACTATTTAAAATATTTTATCCTTTTTTTTATTTTATTAATTACTATATGTACACTTGATATTAATTCATTTTAATAAATATTTGTTTGCAATTTGACATTATTTGTTCAAGACATAAAAACTGATATTAGAGATAGCAAAGTTGTAACAGGTAAACGATTATTCAAGGTTGTCCATACACAAAGGACAGGCTACCACAAAGTGAGGTTAGTGGTCGTTGTCCCCTTAAATTGAATTTAAATAAACAGTACCGCTCGACTAACCAAAAATTAATTGATAAAGCATCAGTAAAAGTCGCGACCACCAAACAATATAGAACATGGAGAAAAGGAAAACCATATCCTCATTCAAAGGAAACTCCATGTAAAATGGTAATCTGCAACTAAGGCCGTTTAGGAAACGGATCTTATATCCAAATTTCTAGCGTACTAATACAATCATATGGATTCCTTGCATTAAAGCAATGCTATCGCACAATATACAACCCAACATATAATTGTTAAATATTGATAATTAATAGCAATTTTTAATATAATTTAAAAAAGGGAAACCATGGTGACATCCTAGTAAATAAAATCTTTAAGAAACTTTCTTTACTAATCTCCCAAATTAATTATCCGAAGTTAATAGTTAAAAAAACCCTTCTAAGTATTTTTTTAAATGTTCATAACGTAATTAATGTAAGTTCGGTCAAGAGGTTTGTTTAGATTTTAAAATACACCGACAAATCGAGCCATCACAACGAGGTAGTTTATAACGTTCCCAAATGGGTCCCACGCCCCCGAGGTTATTAAAATTAGTAATTTCTTGAATAAACTGATTTGCTCCGGCCACCACAGTGAAGAATGGGATAGGTTCTATAATTGCGTTCAATTTAATGTTAAAAATTCAGGGAATTTATGTAGGTGTTCAAAATTCATTAAATAATCGTAAATAAGGATGAGATAGTCGTAAATAAGGGGGCCAACAATAAATAACGGACAAATTAATAGTTCAAAATGCTGTTATCATAGAGGCGGGAAAACAAAGAAACCGATCTCCAATTCTTTATATCTACGATCATGTTAATATGTACCTACAGTAATTTAGCTCTTTTTATGCACGTCGCTGGGTTTCATCCTCGATCATGTAGAATTACAACGGATTACCTAAACTAATTGATTACTAAAATATTAACTAGTTCCTGAAAGAAAGTATAGGTTATCACAACAGGTTACATATAATAAAATAAGATCTATACTTAAAAATTGAATATAATGAAAATTAAAGAGAAGAACATACAAATAATAAGTTACATACTTTTCCCCAAATGGGAATAACGGGAACAATAATTTTCTATTTCTAAATCAAGGGGCCCTTGTGTTACTAGAAATTAAACTAATCTAAAATGAACAAAAAAAGTTGGCCATAATGACCTTAAATATTATAAACAATTATAAATTCACAAACGTTAGTCTTTTTATTTATAGTCTTAATGAACTCGTCTTGAAGTTCTACGTGATCGGCTGATTTGCCCCAGCCGGAATAACTTAACAAGGGGGTGGAGATCGGCGGAACTTAAATAACGGATATATCACTTATTTGGTGATCTGAAGATTACGGACTTCCCGGAGGAATAGAAGGCTTCAGGCGTGCTGATTCGCATATTCGCATTTATCGTATGTAACATACAACCTTGTCGGATTTAACCCTTTGGGTTCCAAATTGACAGGGAGTTGCAATTGACCCTTTTTCTAAAAATTCGCCCTAGGCGGAAATAGATCAAGCTGTTAATAACTTGATCTCTTAATTTAACAGGCGGATAACTTTTCAACTGTAATCTTCAAATATTGCCAAGACGCGAACTACGGAAACGCAGCTCAACTTGTTCGCTTTTTGATCTCTACTCCTAAAGTGAAGTATTTCTCCTTGAAATTGAAGGGGCGAAGACGAGAGGGGTTAACGTATATTTTTAACCTTAATGGCCTTCATGCGGGAATTGTTGAATAAATATTTTTAAGGAAAAAATGCTCCTATTTTTATAAAACGTAACTTGGGATTTTTTTGAGCTCTTTAATAATTGTTCGAAAAATGAAATTACACTATTTCTAAATTTACAAAGTGATTTTGACGTCAACCAAATATTGGTACTTGAGCAATTTGATTTTGTTAATACTACGCGGAAGTATGTACCGGGTGTTTCCAAATGGATTACCAATGTCGTAAGATTTTTAGACGCGCTTACAAGTTCTAAATTAAGAGAAAAATTCCTTGTTGCTTCCAAGAAAAACGTCATGAAAATAATGCTAATGAGTTGATTGAAGATACTTACAACAGCCGAATAGCTAAATGTGTCGTTTTAGGTAAATAAACTATAAACACATGACTCAGTTGTTACGTCCGTCTAAAATAGAAAATTACATAAATCGGGGATATTCATTGCATTTATAATGACGCTTTCGTTTCCGCACGTAGTACGTAATATTAAATTATATATAATTATATATAATATAAAGTATATATATATATATATATATATATATATATATATATTTAATATATAATTATATATATTTATTGTGTTGTTTTATCACAACGTCCTAGTGCCAATCAATATTTTTCGTTACCGAAATTGTCATTTTTGTGTTCGTAAATTTAATTACATAGTTGAACATCGTGTTCGGGTAATAATGGGTAGATTAACTAATATCGAAATGACTGAAATTGTTTAATTTACGACGAAGCATTCTGAATGGTTCCTTAAAAAAGGTACGTGTTTCTTTATTTTTTACGAATTTAAAAAGACGAAAGATTAAAATTGTTTCATATAAAAATCTGGAAATGTGTTTAAAACTTTTATCTGTGTAAACTATATTGGAACAGGTTAGTGCATAGACAAGTAAACATACACACACTGTAATTTGATATTAAAATAACATATATTTCTTCTGCAACAGGTAGAATTTGTCTAGATATATTTTATTTATATATACATTTCCAGACAGCCCTCAATCAGTCGACAATTTCAATTTTTTCCAAAAAAGTGTTGGTTAGGCGTTTACAGCGAACGTGATAAAATTTGTTGGTATATTTTAAAATCACCATATAATATGAAGAAACTTAATATTCCTTTTTTTAAAAATCTGCCAAATAACTTCCCGGATGACATTGTGCACGCGCCTCATGGTAGCACTGGCGTTCGAACAACAATGGGGCGTATTTTTACATCTGTTTACTAGTAACGTATTAAGGTTCAACGTTATATATTGAGCTTTTCATTTTTTACGATCGTGGAAATTAGTTTACGTAGAAGTCCAGTGCCGATTTATGCGAACATAGAAATCGACCTAATTATCGAACAAAGTTGTCATAAAATTTCTTGTGCTAGCCAGCAAGATGAATGCCGAAATTAAACAGATGTTAATGCAAGTGTTCGTTAATTATGCCATGAAGTGTACAACGCTGTACGCGTGGATTAGGCTGTTCAGAGAATGAGAAAAAGTGCTTACAACCATCCTCGTGAACGTCGACCGGTAACAGGGTGCATCTCCACTGTCATGGCTAAGATAAAAACCAAAATCGACGAAGATCGCCGCCAGTCGCCCAGAGTAATGGTGTTAGTTACTAGACCATTCGTACTATCTTGCAAGAGGATTTGAACAAAACAAAGTTGCGCCGAAGATGATTCCTCGTGTGCTGACAGATGTACAAAAATATTGCGAAAAAAAATGTGAAGACTGGCTTGAAGCTGAAGAACGTGAGAGCTGAGTTTTCGAATATAGCATCGAGAAAAAATGCCCTAGCTTCGTGTAGTTATTGCCCGATGAACCTCGTGTGAAAAAAGCTCGGTCGAGCAAATCGCAAATCAGTGATGTTGATCTCGTATTTGAACTGCAGGGGATTTTCCTACAAAAATGGGCCCCACAAGAATAGACTATATAACCGTTCTGCAAGAGCAAATCGAAAATCAAAGTCACGTTGATCTCATGCCAGAGGATTTTCCTACAAAAATGGTTCCCACAAGAACAGACTACGTAAACATCTGCAGAAGCTACGCGAGAGAATTCGGGAAAAAAGACCAGAATTGTTAGTACCGAATGTTTTGGCTACAAACGGGACAACTGTGCTAGACCATTCTTCCTACTCACTGAATTTAGCCCCCTGAGATTTTTTTATGTTCGATCGGCTCAAACACCCGCTAAAAGGGGGCTAGTTGGGGACAACAGACAACATAAATGAACCTTTTGGTAGATGACTTTCAGCAGTGCTTCCAAAACTGGAAAAAATTCTGGAACAAGTGCATAACTTCGGATAGGAACTACTTTGAAAAGGATAAAATGATATTTGAGTAACTTTTTAATAAAGTGGATGTTGTCCGGGAACTTATTTGACGTCCTTCGTATATTATAAACTGTAGATAATTATAGATATTTGATAAGTGTATATTGGGTTACATATTGTGAAACAGAAGCGTCTTAATTAATTGATGTAACAGAAATTGCTGTCTACTAATCTGGCGTTGACTGCCGCAGTAATTAATTTTTATTTTCACACTTATGTTTTACTAAAAATAAATATTATTCCTTATAAATAGAAGTTTTGAAATAAAACTCGAAACATTATAATGAATTGGGTGCATTCCCAGATTATATGTGTATCTTTCAGGCTTCCCCTTTCCAAAAGGACACAAAATTCCCTGAATTTTCCAGGTTTTCTCTGACTTACCATTTTTTGCGAGTACTCTTTTGAGGTTATTAACACTAATCAATGGTCATTTTCTAGAGACCTGGTATAAAAGGAGACCGATAGCTCGCAAAAGAGAATCAGGTTCCTCAGATAAACTGAAGGGTCCCTGCTGTTCATCCTGACCCACGTCGGGCTATAAGAGAGTCTATACAACCCAACTAAGGAAACCTATAAAAAACTCTAATCTAAAATGAGTACCTTGGGGTCAACCCGAGGGGCCCCAAAGTATTCATCACCAAAACTAGATTCGGTTTGCCATAATAGTAAACTGGCAAAAGGTGAAAAGAAAAGTCACTTTGTAAAGCATACATGTTACAAATATCATATCTGATTAACTTTTATCTCTTATATACTAATAGGCCCGTAGAACATTTAATTTTGGGGTTTCTAAAGAGTCATGGCATAGAACACATCTTCGTATTGAAGTTTAATTAATAGAAATACAAATTAATTTAAATACTGATGAATACAACCAGCCAATATCTAATAATGTATTTGAAATTTTTGAACATTTTAGTCCTTATGCAAAGGGACTAGAAGGTTTGCATTATCGTGTGTTATTATATATGTTTATATATTCTAATAAAGTAAAAATTACTTGGTATTTTTTTTAATGAATTTTTTTCCATAAATCATTGTAGAAATCCATGACTTTTACCAATTTTTATTGAATTCCCTGACTATTCCATGACTTTTGGGATGTTTACAAAATTCCCTGACAATTCCAGGTATTCTATGTTTTTCAGGTAAGGGGGAACTCTGATATTTGTTATACACGCTACGTACACCTTTTGTATGGTGTAATTCCGTATTAATCGCTTCCTAAAGAGGCACTCAAAACCAAAATGGAATATTTTCTAAGTAATGCGGTTCGGGGTGCACATACGGGAATTTCCAACTAAGCAAAACTTGGGTCGTAAACATAATTAAACGTCTAGTAAACGTATTAAATAAACTTTGAATTAAATGCGATTGTATCATTACAATTATACTCAAAAACATTTGGAAATACATATACCAATATTTTCTAATAAAATAATAAACAACGAAACTTATTTTGCTTTATATTAAAAATGAAATATTAATAATGCATCCACAATTTCTTAAAAATTGCGATTTAAATAATAATTTATTAATTAAAAACTTTGACTATCCCAATTATTGTTTTATTAAACTTCTTATTTTAAATATTTACATACATATGTTCCGATTTACTTATTATAAGATCATTCTCAAAGTAAAATCAAATTTTTGTAAATCTCTATCTAATATTAATATTTTAGTATTGAATTTTGTTTTTACAAAATCAAATAATTAATTATCCATATAATGAATTATCATGAAATAATAATTCAAAGGTAGCGTTTTGTTACGTAGATGTAAATGATATCACCGGTCACTTTTCAATAATAAAAGTAACAAAGTCGTTGACACGCGATTATTGAATTCATAAATTTTCACAAGTAAAAATAAAGTGGAGAATTCTTTCCTTATAAAAGATGTACCATATATAAAATTTTTAATTTATTAAAAAAACTTCTCTTTTTATCCTGAGTTGTTGTGGGCGGTTCAAATATACATGTGGTCATTTTTTAAATAGAAATATCTCTTCCCAAAATTACCTTTTTTTTAAAACTGTATATAAAACAATAATTGAAAATATATTGTTACTGGGACTAAATACCAACTTAAAGAAGAAATGTATTTATAATTCCAAAATGTCTATAAATGACAAGTAATTCAGGAGGTTGGCATCAGATAAAGCTTAAATCCTGTCTGCCAATAGAAAAAAATTATAATGCGCGAGGTGAAAATGTTAATAAAAAGTATGCCGTGCAATGCAAAATAAGAGCCTTTTCACACGTAGCCACCGGTGGTCTACACGCGTGGCGACCACCTGTGTTGGATTTTAGAAAAGTATTGCTTTTAATGAACACTTACACACGGGCCACTTTTCACGTGACTCGGTGTTCAGTGGCGCCGAGACTGCTGTGTAGTGCCCGATCCTCGCTTTACACTATAAATATTCGTGCTCTTTCACACGTAGCCACCGGTGGTCACCAAGCGTGTCGACCACCGGTGACTACGTGTGAAAAGGCTCTAAATTTTGAATCTGAGCTCATCAAAAGAGCTTATTTTAAAGATTTACCCAGGGTCCCTAGGTCCAGGATTACTGCTGCTAATTTGAAACCGAAAGAATTAGGAAAAATTATTTGAAAGTATAACATTTATGTATTTGTTTTATTCTTTACTGCGATTTTCATATTTAGTAAATAAAACAGTCAAAATAATTCGTTTTATTCGATTTGAAAAAATACAAATTAATTTGCTATTGCTAATTAGAATTTATTAATTCCTTGTAACTTCATGTCAACCGTGTCTTGTCGGTTCTGGGTGACTTTTCAAATTTATTATCAGAAGCTCTGAACTACTGATAATATTTTTGAGGAATAGAACGTTCACGGCGATGCCTTGGAGATTCCAAATCTTTAAGAGCCTGGTCATAAAAATCAAAGAATAACCTAATTATACGAGTAAATGATTTTATTAAGAAAGACGTCAATCTAATTGCTAATAATCTAAATTCACGGAAGGCCTGTATGCGGATTATCTGGCGGATCGATTGACTCCTTCGCGATTTCGAAGAGAACAGTTGGAGACATAATCAATGGCCAGGATATCGTAAAGGTTTTTGGCCCCTTAAAATCGAATCAGCGAGGGTGTGATTTCAATGCTATCACTAATTACTTTTTCTGAATTACAAATTTGTTTCTTATATCATTACTTTTTAACACTACTTTCTCTTAATTGTTGAAAGCAATCCATTTATTTATTTTGTTTTAACGGCTTTAATTAATTTCTGAATTTGTAATTTTACTGTTTCCTTTAAACTAATTATTTCACAAATTCAGAAATAAAGCAACTACTTTTTTGTATAGATGCAATTTATCTTACTCGTAATGTATTCTATTTGTCTTGTCCCAAATGTGAAAATTAAGACCAAATATATTATTAGTTTAAGAGACACCATGCCCAAGACCCTTGGAACACCCTGTATATAGTTATAAGAGATTGATTCCCATACAGTATTAATATCGAATCAGTATTGGTTGAGATTAAGAAATGGCAACAGCTCAACCGATTGAAGGAAATTAGTGATCCATATTTTTATTATCTACGTCACATCAAATGGCCAAAACAATTTTTACTTCGAATTCCAAAATGTTCATATTACAGTAGTTACAGTACTCCCTTGTCAACGTCCACCCCATTTTTTGAAATATTGCATACAATGCTATGTAAAAACAAGTGGGAATTATTCATATTAATAAACACCTTGGTATATTTCAAATTATATAGTGTTAATTATAAATTTTGCCAAGTCATTAATTAACATACTTTTAACAATAGTTCTGAACTCCTTAAATATCACTTCGAACTATAATGATAAAATAAATTCCCCAAAAAATGTTAAAACCAAAATTCGCTTTATTCAAATCAACTGACGCCATGATTTTTTCGGCGGCAATTGCTGCCGCTTATCGATTTCAACACAAAACACTGAATTCTAAAACTTCTTTTGTTACGTGAACACGCTTTACTTTTGGGGAGTATTCTATTTCTTTGTATTCGTATGTCGAAGTATTTTATTAGCGCTGTCACCGGAAGATAACATAACAAAACGTTATTTCAGTTAAAGCTATTTATTCATACAAAAATATCGAAAATTGAACGCACCGTTTTAAAGTATTTATAACGTAAAAAGACTTACTTATGTGTCTTACTCTGTGGGTAGCGAGCATTAAATATTCTTGCCGTCAATCTTGGACATTCATTTTGAGCAGCAAAAATGAAAATCATATCTGCTTCCTCGTTTTTCGTATACATTTTACAACGAAAATGTCTGATAGTAATTAATCGCCAAGAAATTTCTCAAAAAAAATTATAAGGTTTGGACGTTTTACATAGGTTTTGTTTTGTTTTTTGTTTCTTCTTTCGAACCCTGCCTACATAATTTCCAAATAATGTGTATTATGCATTCATTCTCAAGTTACGAACACTTCATTCGCTAAAAACTTCAATTGCCGATGTTTTTGTATGAAAACATAGATTTTTTACAAGCTTTATTTAAGGTGCCACATGAGATATGTTGCCATTTAAGATATTTGAGTTGACGGTGATAAGTCAAAAATTGACCCCTTACTGATGACGAACCCCGAATATCCATATCTTAATCCATTTTCAATTCATTAGGATTGGATCGTCTGGCGTGGACTATCGGGTATATTTGGATTGACTTTTCGGGCGTGATTCTTTAATTTGCTTAGCAATAAATATACAATTACCAAGTCTAGTTTATTATTTTATTTTAAACACATTTTAAGATTTTAATATTACAACATTTACGGCAAAGGATTCCTTTTCTTGTTTTACTCGTATTAAGGGAATACGTAATTATTAATTAATTTTTGTAAGGGTTTCCTTTAATACATTAATGTTTAGCAACCAAATTGTAATCGCCTAATCTTATTTCTTTAACTAAATTATTAATTGTCTTATTGATAACGTTTGATGATTCATATACGGGGTGTTCTAAACGTTTAATACTCATTTAGTTGGAAAATACTTTTTTTGATTAGCAAACTCCAAACAATGTAAAGACAAGGAACACTTGTTATCTTGATGCAATCAAATGTAATTGTAGATTCTTATCTTAGAACTACTGATTTTACATCTTACAAGTTTTCTATTTTAATTGTAAGAAGCCGTTACATACAAAGCGTGCCCATCGTGTTGTAGCGTAAATATAAAGAGGTGGCGTCCTTCTTATTTGATGAATTATTAGCCGAACGGTCTGGAGTGCTCCAGCAAAAACTTGTCCACTCTCAACAGAAACCCTCCATTAATTTAGTTCTACGTTGTAGACGCCCGATATTTTTCTTACTGTTAATCTGCCCTGTGACATACTGTTTGAGCTCTAGTTTGAGACAAGCGGATATTTTGGACGACAATATTTACGCTTTGGGTAGTGTTCCAAGATCAGGTCAAGATTATCTCCATGGTTTTAACTGCGTTAGGTCTAAAGTTTTTCGTACGGTATACGCCTTAATTTATTTAAATATATTTCAAGTAAACGTATTCACTCATTTATGAAATTTTATAAACGTACATTCGCATGCACTCATACAAAATGTGTAAATCTCACCATGCAATTATTTGAAATTTTCTTATCTCCTTTTGCTATTTTTATAATGTTGCACGTCAATTTCATTTTATTAAAAGTATGCAAAAGCATACCACTTGCGATTTACGTTTATATTATTGTCATTCGTAACAAAAGACATTAAGTTTCATTAATTATTCTCGTATTAAAAATATTCTTTGCGCCTTTTAGTTTTATATACATATAATACTTATAACCAGTTTAATGTTATAAACAAATTTATTGTGATTAATTCATTTTATAAAGGATTCTACTGTATCAATTCTTAATTGCAACGTAATGTTGCACCAACACTTAGCCGACTAACAATCGCTTCTCGAAAGCTCTAAACCAAAAGTTACGAGGTAGAAATGACAATCTAACTTCGTGGGTTTCTTACGAGGCCACTTAAATACGTGAAGGGTGAAAGCAAGCTTCTAAAATATATCGATCAGCGAACAACATTTTTTTGGGGAATCTTACGCGTAAATTCATGTTTAATGGCAAGCCTGTTTTACAAAAAATAACATTTTTAGAGGAGCTTTAGTAATAGTTTTCATTAAATAAGCAAGTAACGAGGAGTCCATCAGTATTAATTCGAGTTAATTAAAGCTGTATTTTAAGGATCGTTTCCAGAGATGCCCATTGCAGATACATTTGGGTGAAACTTTTCTCATGTTCCCCATCGACCTAAAAACAATTTCGTGTCGTATTGCGGATCTATCCCATTCTGCTTAAATTATAGCTTTTAGCGAATCAATTATTAATTAGGATAATTTATTTAATCATCCTGTATCTTGTGAACATTTCCTCTCTTCTTGCCATCAGTATTAAAATATAACACAATGTTCGTCAATTATTTAATAAATTCCCAATTTTTTAGTAAAATACATTGAAACTATTTTATTTACTATAATTAAAATTTCAAATGTAATGTTGCATTTTACTATGCCGGCGATTGATGTCACCATCTAGAAATTTCCACCGCCCTCCTAAGATTGCTAAGTTACTTCAAATTAAAATAGTAGTTAATCAGTTCACCAGTGTGCATGAGCTGGTTAGACTCTAATATTAAAATTCCTTTTATTATTATTTTAACGCATAAATTATTAAACGACAGTGCAGCATAAGACTTAGCTGCGAAGAGACCTAAATTCATTATCATTTAATTAAACAACCTCCTTATGGTATACTTTCATGAAGTGCATAATTCGGATAATGATTACTAAATAATTAAAATGGAAAATCTGTGAAATAATTTAAGAAGCGTATTTGACAGATATTTAAAGATATCCCGATCCCTTTTGATGCTGATAGCATCTTTAGGCCTTTATGGTTGACGATACCGCACTCCATCTCTGAATTGTGTTGGGCATATTATCATAGACAGTGTTCTTTTTATTTATAACATCTTGCTACTTTCAATTCTGCTGCATCCCCAATGAATTAGATAGTTGGTACCGTTATTTTTAATTGAATTATTATTCGCAAAATAATCTTAAATGTAATGCGTGCTTGAATGTGCTAGTATTCAATAATTATGTCAAACAAAGCGCCGCTATTTATAATTGTTGAAATAAATATTACCGTCTTCCTTTCTTTTGTGTTGCAATTGTACATAAAGAATGACATTGGCGTAATTATACTAGTAATTTTTAATTGAAATTCTATATTTTAAATAATTAGTAACGCTTCTATAATAGAAAATATTTGCAATGGATAAAAGTAACAAAATGCTACTTACATAGCAATTGTAGTTTTGAAAAAAAATTGTTTAAAGATCAAATGTTGCTTCAAGTACAGCACAACAACGAGACTGCCGTGAACAACGGCTTCCCCCAAATAAAAGAAACAGAATATACGGATACACTTTTCGCGCATTGGGCATGTATGACGTATATGTACATAACTAAAAAAACATGACAGAAACGTATTTTAATTAAACAGAATTATATATAGTGAACAAATCCTTTAAATATAGTACTTCAAAGAAAAGAACCTGAGTTGGCACAGGCGGAGCAGCTGAAGGATGCCATACCAACATCGCATAAGGTGAACAGGGCTGCCATACGGACAAAGCGTGGAACAAGATGGACGGAATTAGTCCTAACTTTGATGAAGTTGGACAACAGCTTACCACTCAGATTAACTACTAGGTCTTGAGTTTGACATCTCGGGGCAACCACCCCAAAAAAGTAAATACAGTACAATACAATGCAATATAAATATATCTGTTGAAATAAAAATAAGTCTATAATGAGTGCCGATTTGCTAATAATTTAAATGACTGAAAAGAAATCGTAACAAAGTCCTGCCTTCTAATGCAAAGAAGGGACTGTACACAATGTTGATTATGGCTTTGCCCATTTACTTTTTTGGAGCGGTTATCAGGTTTGGTTAACAACATTTTTTTAAATTTGCCGCCGTATGTTCCCCAGTAACGGTGTGGTTGGCAGGACGTCAGATAAATAAATAGATTTTTGTCGCGAGAGACGTGTTTCCTTATACGGTCCGTGCCGATTGAAAAACAAGTAAAGTTTCTCGGTCGGACAAAGCACGAGAGACGAGCCTTGCTACTCTCCGTGACGTTTGGAAAATTATGTACTAAAAATTATGTTGACAGTTCTAGATGATTTTCACTCTGATAGATTTCGACAAGTATAATTGGTGCTAACGCGTCACGAGACCCCCGCGTTTTGGCAGTTAAAAACACGCGTAGGTCGTACATGAAAGAATCGGTAGTGTGAGTGATTTCTTTTAATTGAAGAGTCCGAGTGAGTGTAAGGTTTCCGCCGGTTGTAGTGTCGGAAACCCCAGGCCTGAGAGATTGAATAGTGTATCTCTGGGTACTTACCTGCCTTTTACATCCCGGTTGCAGCTTCTTTGGACCTATGAGGTCCCTTTGTTGGTGCAGGAATCTAGAAATAAAATCACGACTGACGATTCTGGTTGTGGGAAATCAAAAAAAAAACCCGGTGAAGTGACGACTAAGACTAAGGTGCCTTTTTATCACATTGTTCTTTTGCTTCCCTATTGTTTTCTTTTAAATGGCGTTATTGCAATGTCAACGTATATCGGCGAGAATCCAATTTAATTTAGAGTCCCGGCTGCCAACTATTGTAGAGGCCAACTTAAACTTCTCGTTGCGAGGGGAGCCAATTAATACATAATTCCTGTCCAGCAACACATATCTGCGTTGATTGTAACTAATATATTTAAACAATAATTGTAGTTATAGTAGATTGATTAGTTTTCCCCGTACCTCTTGAATTAGGTCACATTCAAGAAGCAGAGAAGTTGTCTGTAAACCTTTGTATCCTGCTGTTTGTGTTTCTTTAGCAATAGATAAATAGTATTAACCAACTAGACTTGCATTTTGAACCTAGAACAAGTTAACAGTTATTACCTTGTATTTCAGAGGATATGTGTTAGTTCTGGTACCCCCCTTTAGCCACGATCTTAATTTACATTATTATTTGGGGGCCTGATAAGGGGCAACCCCGGGACAAGCCAGCTATAGGCCACAGAACCGTTTTTCCCTATTCCAAGGAACAGTTCTATTCAGTGTACGCTCCACCAGGAGCAGTGACACCCCTCCTATATTTGAAATTTTTGTACGCTTTTCCAGCATATCCCTTAGAGCGCGGACGTGCTGGTGCAATTCAGAAGGGACCCTCCCTCCTCCGAGAAGCTATCTGGACATCGGCATCGTTGTAGAGCGTAGCACCAAACGCGCCTGTGACACGGTATACTATGCATCTTGAAAAACCTGTAGCTATAAATGTATGACATAGTTCAATATATAAAACTTAATCGATTATTGGTCAATCAATGATAGGATTTACAAGATAACGATTATTAATGTTTATACATGTTCTTCTATATATTTGATTTTGTTTGAATTTGAGCAATTAGTGTAAAACTTATAATTCATTCTACAAGTGCCAGCGAATAAAATAAAATTGATATTATATACATAAAACATACTTATGTAATTGTAATCTAGGTGCCTTGCTAATTGAATCAAAAATAAGTTCGTTATCCAGTGGAGTATCTCACGGCTTCGGCGAGAGCTGACTTGCAAGCTGCACTCGGCATCGGGTTCTCAGAGCTATTACAGATAGATTTGCTAGTTTATTTCCTTCGCTGATGTAGCTTCGATTTCCGTTATTAACATAAAAAAAGCAGTTTATGATTTTTACCGAATTATTTCGATAGGTAGATAACTTTGTGCCACAGCATTTCGTTCCGCCCTCTTCCTACAGCTAGCCTCACCGCTATTTACTCGACATATTCAAGCCTTAGGCAAATCTGTGTCACTGTGACAACTCGTCAATGTGTCGTTCGAAAGATACCTAACGAAATTGAGATTTATCATACCAACTTTTCGATAGCGATCA
>JAHWXV010020231.1:0-13938 GCA_024586415.1 Phrixothrix hirtus
TTTAACTACATACTTTTAACAACTAAATTGCTTTTGGTAGTTACAATGTACATTTTTGCAAATCATTCTGAGACATACGTTTTGTTAACCATATGTGACTTCGATAAGACGAGTTCTTGTACACACGTTATAAATGATTGCTACAAGTAGTATAGGATATTCTGATTGAAAGGAAAACAGAAGACTGGACTCAAACAGTACATGAAATATAAAGAAAGGCAGAGAAATTGTGCAAATTACCAAATCCCCTATGGAGGGAAAAACAACACAATGCTCCAGTGAGCGAAAACAATCAGCTCTTCTTGCCAAATAAAGAAAACCCGAGGTCATCGCACTCTCCTGGCCAGACAATTGCAAAATTAAGCCGCCCCAATAGTGGCGGAGAAAATAGCCGCTGCCTCGTCTACAATAGACAAGATGCAAATCAAAGGTCCCCTCAAAGTTACAACAGACGAAGCCAAAAACAAATAGCTCTTGCAAGAGCTAAGAAAGTAGCGGGAATCGACAATATCCCAAACAGGGCTTTAAATTCTGTTCGGAAACCCCATCGCAGAAATCACTAATACAATTAATGTGGCGCTAATGCTTAGGCATTACGCCTTGATCGTTACAATTCCAAAGAAAGAGAAATTATGATAATAACTACAAATAGAGGCCTATCAGCCTTCTATACGAACTTTTCGAGCTCCTTGACGGCATCATAAGGGAAAATCATTCCATTATTCCAATTCAGGTTTAGACCAAAGCTAGCAGCGGTACAGAAAACTGCCTCACTAATGAATGTGATAAAAGGTATAAAACTGAAAAGCCACTTCGCATTGGCAGCCTTCTTAGTTATACAGGAGGCATACGATAAAGTATGGAGCGAATCTGTAATTCGCAAAGCGTATAGACTGAACATTGCAAAAGGTTCATAAAAATCATTAAATCATTCTTGAAAGACAACATTTCAAGTTAGGATAAGTCAAGAGCTATCCTCTGTAAAGATAGCAAAAGTAGAGCTGCCCTAAGAACCTCCCGTTTTCCGAGTCGTATGTAAAAATTTTTGGCGCACATCCCCAAACCCAATTCAAAATCAAGCACGAAATTATTTCAATACACCGATGATACTATCATCCTAGCAACAGGTAGAGGAACTGTTGTCACTGAAAAAGCGTTAATAGAATACTTAGCAGAAGTACAATATTACTTTCAAATGAAGAATTACAGTAAATAAAGACAAAACGGAAGGAATCACCTGCTCAAGAAAATATTAACGTAATTTTCGGAAAACAACATGAAGTCAAGGCGGTTACACCAAGCGAAGGAAAACACTCACAGCATACTTAATAAATAGATTATATTGCACGTTAGGGAAACTTTGTAAGTTCCCTTTAACAATAAAGAAACACATCCCAGATACAATATTAATCCCTATACTGCCGTATAGGAAATAAATATGGATCAAGGTTTCGGAAATGGCAAAAGAGCAAATCCATCTAGGCCAAAACAAAATTCTAAGACTAATAATAGGTACACTATGGTATTTTCCAAACATCGACAATAGAATGATCTAGGAGCAAAGGACATTCTGATGGAAACAAGCGAAGGACTCTTCCAGATGCGGAGATGCGGGAAAAACTAAAAATCCATTGCGACGGCAAAACCAGACATCTGGGATAAACCTAACCTAGACCGTAGCTAGAGCTACAAACCACTGCTCAGTTTCGCTTTATATCGAAATTGAACTGAAATGGTAGATTGCATTGGGCAAAGTCCCGTAAACAGGAAAAAGAAACTTACAAAATAGAACACGCTAACACTACTTCCTTTAAAGTAATTAAGCTCCGCTACTAATATGTACCGAATAGACGAAACAGGAACGATCATGATATTAAATAAGTACGCCACATCTCACGTACGGTACCTAAAGGATTACTTAACCCAAACACCAATTATTTGCACTTCACGAACATCGAAATTCGTAAAGGGTGTTGTTTTTAGTTTCTGATTCTTAAAAAAACACCAGAATTAGTTCAAGTTAGTTTTAATTACTGTTAAATTAAGGTTCTGTATTTGAATTTTTATTTACGAGAGACAACCAGTGGAAAATGGGCATTATCCGCATATTCACACTCATTTAGTTTAGAGGTTAAAGTTTTTAATCAGTCGCTGGAGCACCGCTCTTAGAATAGCGTTAATTGTGTCTGTAATTCTTTACTTTAGAACATTAAAATAGGGTAGTAGTGAGTTGAAAACTTTACCTTTTAAGTAACCCCATGAAGTAAAGTGCTTTATGTTAGTTAATTAATTTTAAAATAATAAAATTCGATTTCAATTTGAATAAATAAATTTAAAAAACAAACCAGAAGTTCTTTCCCTAAAGCATATAAATAAAGTACCATAAAGTCTTGTTTACCACCTGTCAGTAGTTTGCAAAGGGAAAGGACCGAAGGGTTTGTAAACATTACAGGTTTCTTTAGAATCTGTGTATTTAATAGTTTAAATGTGATTATTGTTGATTTATTATTTTATTTTAATTAATCTGAAAATGTCGAATCAGTTTGTCTACTTCATTCTAAAACCAAACAAAAATTACGTAACTAAAGTACGTAATCAAGCAACTTATTATAATCGTTTGTAGCTGCCAAACGAAGCAGACACCAATATATATAATAACATTCAACAACAAAGGCTTAACTTTCTACAACCTAATATATATGCCAATTATTAAAGCTTTGCCTTTCCCACCCGCCACAGAAATTTAAGAACTAATTTTATTTTGAATATTTTAATTTTCGATCCATTTGGGGAAACTCTCTGTGTTGATAAGTTAATTCTAAATACTGATAGAAACCATATACTTATTGATTTCTTTGAACTGACCTGAACTACCTTCTGCGTGGTTTTGTGATAATACGGCCAGTAATCCCTAGGTGCAAGAAATATGACTGCAGCGACCATTTATCGCCAGATTTGTGAGGAGTATGACTTCAATGCCACTAGCGATAAGAGAATTAGTATGTAGGTGAAATTTTTTAAGGATCGGAGGACCTTGATGAGGAGCGCCTGGATCAGCCATGAACACAACAAAATCCAAGGAAATAGAAATTTTACCATTTCTTCGTTTTCATTAGAATGTCTACAAATTTCAAGGTCAGTTTTGTACAAAATTGGAGTTGTTCTCCGATGAATACGAGAAGAGGAATTAACCAGTACCCTGCTAAACTTAATGCGTTACGGGGAGGAAAGAGACAAATTGTTGAACCACATCGTTTCTAGATATGGGATATGGGATTTCGATGTGATTACTGACTCGAAGCAGCAATCTATGGAGTGGTATCGCAAGTCATTTCTGGTACAAGTTGAAGCCAAAGTTATACTTTTACAACGTAAGGTAATGACTTCAATGTTTTAAGATACTCCTGGCGTTTTTTAGTGACATTTGTGCCACGAGCGACAATTATAAATTTTGCAGCATATCATGCGATCTTGAAGAAACTTTAACGTGCTATCTGGAATAATCGAGGGGTCCGCCTGTCTTTTAGGGCGTCGTTGTTCCACGATAATGCGAGGCCGCACACCATTGCTAAATCACACACTCTGTTAGAATTTTTTCGATGGGAATAATTTGACCATTCTCCGTATAGTCCAGACATTGCGTTGAATTACTACCACCCCTTTTGTTATGTGAAGTCGTTTCTCAACGATCAGCGATTTCTTCACAGGCGGCGTAATTCTACGAAAAAGGGTTACAAAAATTCTTGGAATGTTACTATAAATGTCTAAACTGTCATAGAAAAGTAAAATCTCTTAAGCAATAAAACTCGTAAATGTGGTTAGTATTTTATTTTTTATTGATAAATGGACCTTACTTAAAAGTAACCCTCGTAGATATATACTAGTTTCGAAAATACTATTTACATTTGTCAATCCGTCCTTACAGCAACCTCTAGTAATATGTTACACTCTTGGTGACACATTATATATGTGTATCGTATATTGCAGCACGATATGAAATTAAAGCATTTCATTTTATTGATTGACATTATTTTATAACAATTAAGGTATACATTTTTGTGTATAAACTTGAGTATGCAAGAAAGTTTTGTAACAACTTGCATGGAATTTGCTATGTACATTGCATGGCGTATTATTATACTCACATGCATAGCTCGCTAGTGTAACATACGTTATCTTAATACATAATTATTCTAGTGATATTTTTTTTAGTTTAATATTGTGTAGGTACTGCACCATTTTTGTAATTGCTGTACAAATCACCATCATTGATCAAACTGGCATTAATGCGCAACAGAAATTGCTAGGGCATCTATAAGATAGAAAGAAATATTTCAAGAAATACTGACTTGTTTTATGAATGTAGATTTGCCATTATCTTTTATCGAGCCGAACGTATTTCTACAAAAATGTTATATACGTTTAGGTTCAGTTTAAAGACATAATATTTGATAATAATGTCGTTAAATTAGTTTACATGAATTAATCGTTATTCTATCTTGTTATGGCAGTTCGTTGAATTTTTTATGCTTAAATTTGTGTAAGTATTTTAATGGTTGTATTTACTAATGACATGTCATAAGCACTCACGGCATGAGGTTTTACCAATTTTTAATCATGACGAATTATACTTGATTTATTGTATATCAATAAACTTTCAATTGTCATTGAATATGCTTTGTTTTCATTATTATAGAAATATGCGAGTAAATTTGATCATTCTAAATATATACAAATTTTACTTCTAATTACTAGTCCATGTTTTAAGTTTGTATCAATTTTTGCATGAAAAATCCCATAATTGTTATTATTAACTATAATTGTCGAGTATTGTAGCTAAATAATAATTTAAATAAAGAAGGACGAGTGTATGAGATTAAAGTTAAGGAAAATCGTTTATAATTTTGTTTTAATACGAATAATAGCACGCTACTCGAATCACTCAAATTGTCACCGATAGATAGGTGCTTAATTCTATTCATCTTGATTACTAAGTAAGAAAACTTTTACATAATTATCCAGGAAATTGTCTGTCTACCTGGTGTATCATTATTTATCTCAAAAGAGACATTGCCGTGTTCATTGCCGCATATTAAAAGACTTAGGATTCTTTGACCTCCCGAACAAAAACAAATTATTTTGACCACTCCATAAAACTTTTAATTTAATAATCTCTAGCTTTAGAATATTAACCAACGTAATACTTTAAATACTGATGGTCTCAAAACCCACGAGGACTGAAATTTTACATTTAATGAAGCGACAATTTTAAAGTATTCTAACCTACGTTTTTAAGTCAAGGGTCTGATCGTAAAAAAGGGGCTATAAAATTTTTGTTCCGATTTTCAATTAATCTACATCAAATCCAACAGTTTCTTTTGGAATGGCAGTAGAACAAAAACAAATCGCATTTTGGCAGACATAAATTATTATCAGATCACTCGATATTTTAATATCTAATATAAAATAGGATAGGCGTAAGTAATTTGTGTATCGATTTATTTCCCAATTTTCTCCTTTTATTGGAATTATGTAACTGTATAAAATAGTTGTGTAAAACAAAGATTCAACGTTTTAGAAAAAGCAACAAATAATTTACTCGGCTGGTTTATTGTGAAACTTTCCGTTCAGTTTATATTACTACGTAGAGAAAATGAAAAGAAAGAAAATCTCAATGTGAACTGTAAACAAAGCGTTCATGCCTGGACAAGAAATAGACACCAATTTACTATAAGCTCCCTACTAAGACCAGTAAACTACAATTTGCTACAAAGAAAGATGCCTTTCACTCTTTTCTCCCAAAAAGAATTTTCCATTTATATTATGTTAAAGGCGTAGATTTCAGAATATTAATCTAAGTCGAAAATTTTCTCCATATATAAGTAATAACATTTAACTGTTGAAATTGGTAAACCAAATGTTCTTTCCGGAAGAATAATCGTTCTCTCTAAATGACTTGGGACTTTGCTGAATATAATTTCCGTTTTTATACGAGAGTAAAAGTGAATTGACTAGGGAAAAACCTCACATCAGGCGTATTCATTACAAAGATCTTAAAAACGACAACTTATTTTAAGATATGTAAGTATCCAATACCAACCGGAATTAATTAACACAACATTAGAACGTGGCAGTGTAATACTAATAAACATTTGCATACCAATCTTACCCTGATATCTCTAATACAGAACCAAGATTAGAAATTCTAAAAATTTATTACTCTTTTATTACTAAGAGTGCGTGTCACGAGTGGAAGTATAGGTATACAAGGAACCAACAAATTTTAGACACGCATTGTTAAACTGACTATGTGTGTCAGTAGTTCTTAGTCCGTATATTCTGATTTAATATGGTTATTGCATTAATATTTAAAATTCATTCCGCTTCGAAACGTCGACAAATAATTACATTTTATTGAATTAAAGTTTTGTATATAGAAGATTCTCGGTAAGCTGTAAAAGGTATAATAGTACATTGATTTAGATAAAGTGGTTCATGTGAAATATAGTCTGGTAATCTGAAAGTAATTAATTAATTATATTACTATGGATTATAGTTCCGAACAAATAGTTTACTATGTTTAATTAAAACCAGTGAAAAAGCAACTTCCAAGATATTTGTTATTAATCTAAGTACATTACGTGAACATTATTGTTATAAGCAGAAGTGTTATTTGTTCAACATTTTCTAGACTACAATTTATTTCTTGCGCATTAGGTTTTAAGTGTACTGTACCTACTTTATCCATTGTATACCTATAATTTAGCACCTATTTTTTGAAATATTTTTGACATGTAAAACAAAAGCAAAGAGTAAAAATATTCGAACGCTTTATTTTGGATTATAAGAATTATGTGTACACCAAACAAGCAGGTTAATTAAAAATATACATACCAATGTTATTTTAATATTGTTTGATTGTTTTAGAAATACATTTTGGAAGGTATTCGTAAAGAGAAATCCAACAATATATGAAATCGATAGATCTATATAAGCTTATAAGGGTTATTAGTTTTCCGTTTAAATTTATTTTCATTATCCTAAAATGATTTAAATCCATTTATGCTTGCATTTTAGTATAATAATGTTTATATATTAAATTAGATTTCAAATACCCTATATACGCGGGTGCGTTTATATATTCACAGAATGGGGGGTAAGGAAGGTAAATAAAAACAGATAATTATATTTCTTTTTCAACATATTCTCCCTTAACTCTAATACATTTCTCAACTGAAGTAATTAATTTATTTATAGTGAAAAAAAATAATTCATTTTTATCGCCAAAATATGTTGAAACTGCAGTTTTTACTTCATCATTGTACGAAAACTTTTTACCTCGAAGTTCTTTTATCAGCATTCGCTGGTTTTTTTTTGTTGAAAACGTTAAATGAAACATTTTAATAGTAAGCAAGCACTACTATATACATTATTTACTTAAACAATTTGATTAATATAAGAATTAATTTAAAATCAGTCAAGGCGTCATTTTTCTAAGGAATAAATTGACTAATATAAATAACTATTTTAATTCACCTCGTATAAGGTTTAAAATTAAACATTTTTTCTATGTATTTTTAAATACATAGCAAAATCATGATATTAAAAGAACTCCATTTATCTTTAGAGGCGTTTAGCTCAGTTTTGTTGATTTAACAAACAGTAAAATTTAATTCACACACGCCTCAAGGGGAATAATAGGTCGTATGATTGTTGGGAATTTTCTAGAATAAGAATACAAGTAAGTAATGTATATCGTAGGTGCAAACACTTTGTAAAGTAGTCAACGGGGCAATTGGAGCGATTTCAAATGCGTCAGTAATATCGGCGCCCGCTCGAAGCTAGAGTAGGGTTGGCAAATATTCTCGTGGGAAATTGCAATTTCATTAGAGTGTTTCAAATTATCAATTGAAGTAAGAAGTACGACAGGTCGCACGTAGTAAAATGTTTTAGTTTGGAAGTGCCATTTGTTTCTATTTTGGATATTCTAATTTGTCTTTGCCGAACTTTTGATGAAATCCATCAAGCAAAGTCGTTGAATTGGAATTTCAAAATTTTTGGGATAATGAAATCGACAAGATAAATGCAATAGCATCTTCCTTTGGTATCCACTCGCTGGGTCCTTAATTTATTCTGAAAAATAAAAGGGACGGCTTCCGCTTCTAACACTCAAACGCGAACCATCCCAAATGTAAGTGATATCTTACTTTAAAACTTGGGTGTAGGCGATCTTACCGTATGCACAAGTCTTTGTTGCCAAAATTTAATTTTTAATTGACGTCATGTAATAAAAGGAGTGTTGATTCCCTGATCTGTTTGTGTTATGACATCAAAGAAATTACACGTAAGACACCTATAATTTCTTTGGTACGAAACAAATAAGTTTGAATTTTCACTATTAAACTTTAAACGAACCGTTTTGTCTATTATAAATTTAGACTATCAATTTTAATGAGTTAACATCCTGTTGACCTAATTAGTTGAACTAGTAGATTATGGCAAATTAATTTGTTTTTTGAAATACATACCTGCATACGGGATCTGCACGATATGTATGATTTCTTTTTCCGTTGTAATAAGATGGTTGTGTGCTTTAAATGTCGCTAACGCAAGTAAGGTTTGCCTTTTAAAGAGGTCTTCAACCAAACTTGGATTTTGTTTCAATAATAGGTACGAACCTCAGTTGCGTTGGCTAATGTCAAAAATTGTTGTTAACTATTTTTAAGGAATATTTGATTTAACCTCGAATTTTAATCTGACTTGTGTAAATGTGAAAAGTGAATAATTAATTATATAACGTGTCTTATGCTCAATTAATGTTCTTATTTTTTTACAACATAACTCTTACCTTCTATTATAATTATACGGTATGCGTCTAGCAAATTTAATCCTGATCCAGAATTCTGTTATACACCATAAGTTAGAAAGGATTTGTTTCACGTCAAAATTTAAAACTTTCATAACAACATTATTTGCCATCAACTTTGCTAGTAATGATATATAGGGTTATCAAAATTCAGTAGTCATTTTGAAATAACTTATGTCAAGTAAAGAATATTCTGAATCTTGTGCCCCATTAATTAAAATTGAAGCTCTTGTAGACAATCTATATTACTTTTGATATGCAGGGCGTATCCACAGCCTCAGTTCATCTTTTCTTCAATTACTGTTAATTAGAGATCTCTTATCCACAAGAAAGGTGGCTTCTCTCCTGATTTTATAATAATATTAGCACTCCACAACATACAGTAGCGGTCATAAATAGTGAGTACATTTAGCTTAGTATATTTTCTTTTCAGTTTTTATCCCGTATCTTCAGTACCATTAGAATATCTGTCTCCACTCCTAAGGTAGGTCACTAACATCTTGACATGCAGGTTATTCCACGAGCATTATACCTAGTAGCAGAGTCGACTTGAGGACAGTGACACCCACCTTTTACCGATTTTGTTTTGACTTAACAATGTTTAGTTTCGCGAGTACCGATGGACCACTCCACTGCAGCTTAACTGGGCGTGGTTAAACACTCATGATTTTATTTGCCATATGCCTTGTTGTCAGTTTAGCCTGTGACACATTCTTCATATTCAGGAACAAATAGATGATTTAATTCCAGAAAGCCTGCCTTTTGCAGGCCAGCTTGTACAACTAGACTTTGGTGAACGGGCACGTTGTCGTGCAGAAGCCTTTCGCAAGCTTTCATATTATCTTTTCTTTAATAGAGTCCCTTAAGCGATCTAAAAGCGTGCCATAATATTTTCCAGTTATAGGGATGCCCTTTTCTTTGTAGCCGATGATCAGGATTCCTGAAGTGTCCCAAAACATGGTCGCAAGGAGCGTTCTAGCTAACTATAGCGCTTTAAACTTCTTTTGTGGGGATTCACCTTTTTTATGCCACTCCATTGAATCTTGTTTGGATTCAGGTACATAGTGTAATGAATCCACGTTTCATCTCCTGCAACAGTCCGACTTAATACTTCATGCTGGTCTTCACTGTAGAGCTTCTAAAACGCCCGTGAACATGCCATTGACATTCATATTAAAACAAAATTCACGTTCTGACTTGTTTAAATGACAATAACTCAAACAATACTAATTCAATAATAATGCGGTCCGGTATTAATAGTAATAAGACATCAAGCTAGACATTGCAATTGGTTTACCAAGTCTCGCGCCTCAGTAACCCCACCGTTCCGCGAATATAAGAATGTCCCCTCGTATATCTCCGTTTGGCTACATCAAAATATCGAACTACCAAAGAATAGGAAACCTTAGCGTTACTTCTGTTGTAAGTATTTTAGAATAATCCTGGAGATTTTTTCTAATTTAATATCTCAATTTATATTTGCTTTTGTTAATTAAACTAGTTTTAATTATTCTAATACTTCCATTTTAAATTCTGAGTTATTTAAGGAACAGAATGCTCGTCATGACTGTTTGCCATTAGTTCGAGACAAACTCCATAATTTGGGAAAATATTACCACATTGCGTTGCGTAAGGATTAAAATATGAGCAAGCCCTCAGAATCCAAAAGCTTATATTAAAATAGAACCATAACTTTATATAACATCTTTTCGTGAGTCACACGCCTTCTGAGTAACTCATAATTTAATGTGATGTAGCAAAAGGTCTTTTTCCTAAATAATTTTTGTACAGCGCATCAAAATTTGTTAAAACTTGTATCACAACTTTATTAAATATACTTCAAGATTATGTAAATTGTATTTTGATATAAACCTAAGCAGGCCGTTCGATGAACCTCCCTTAAGATTTCTGCCATTGCAAATGTGTCAGTAAATTCTTTAAATATTATAAGAAAGGTACTCGTGATTAATATCGATACAATGAGCCCGTCTCTAGAAAAGCGCTGGTTTAACGAAAGCTATGTTCAACGAATGTATAATCCTACAAAAAACAACTAAATATTGTTACTAATTGAAAGAAAACTTAATACATTTCATAGGTAAGTTCCACTTAGTCTCCTTAAGTTCAAATACATTTCACGACAGTGGAACTCAATTATTTCTAAGAGTTCCTGTCTAGAATAGAGCGCATTATTGGGCCTCCTAATAAATACAAATTCGATCAATTTGGTTCAGGTGATCGAGGAGACCAAACAACAAGTCCTACACCACTTATCTATTGATTTGGATGTGCTTTGTCTAAATGTACACGAACGGTAAAGGTAAAATGAAGCTGGCAATATGGAAATGCAATGGAAAAATGTGAAGGATAAAAAATTAGGAGCAAAATGTGTTAACGGTACTTCACCATACGGCCTCCATAGTTACTCTCAAAATAAAATGTAGATAATCCTAATGGAATTTACTTAGTGAAATCGAAATCTAGGTTTCATCACATTTTGTTAGGTTGTAGAATGGTTATTTTCGAAAAAACACCTTCCATGGTAAATCACTGAGTTATAGCGTTATTTTAATGCTACTTTTAGAAATGGGATGGATTGCACACATTTTCCAAAAAAGTTTATCTATTAACAAAGCTACAAATGATAATAGAAGCTAGAATGTTAGCTTAGTTTTCTACGTAGTTACCATTAAGGTCTAAACACTTGTTTAGACATGGCACTAGTTGCATTATACCGCTCTCAAAGGGTTCTGTTCCCGTCGTTGAATATAGTCACTAGCCATTCGCTCTCTACCTAAAAACTCATTTAGATTTGCAAGCTGAAAACTAGAAGAGAAATAGTCCAATCTTTCCCTCTGGAACTGATCCAGTAGCGCAGTTGTTCTTGCTGCAAAACGTGGCCGAGATTTGGCGAGAAGCAAACTTCGGCGGCGGTATTGGATGGTCCACCCTAGTTTAGTGAGCGTTTTGCAGTACATTTTTACATTTATTGTCATTATTAAGAGAGGAAATTAACCAAAAGTCTGCTTTTCCATCACAAAAGACTGAACCTATGAGTTTTCAGGCTGATGGAGTCTGCTTGCACTTTCGTACTTTTGTTGGGAAATTGGAATGATGCTAGTCACTGGATTGACATATAATTTATAGTGTACAATGACAGATATAGGCTTCATTACAAATCGCAGTATGGGACAAGAAGTTATCACCGTCCCTCTTATTCCACACCAAAGATAGCAATGAATGCATCATACGCTTTGTTTTGCACTCCTCTTTAAGCATTTTTAGCAGTCATCGTGCACAAATCTTTTGTATTGCAGTTGTTCAGTAACAGTGGCCTAAATCATAGATCTTAATACTCGAGTAAAATGACAGATACGTTATTAATACGAGTAGCTAATCGCTTATTCTCGCGCAGCGTTCGTAAACTTGCATAAATTCCTCATTAAACTGGCTACATCACTTAGGCGCATTCACATCGTTCATAAACACTCCGTAGTCGCTATGAATTGCTGGTCAGTTTCAGTGGCATCGACAATTTTTTCATTCAAATATCTAAGTACCGCCACGGACTTCACGTTCAGAGGGATTTTTAACTAATATGGCGATGAACAGTGTAGTATAAACAAACAACCGATTTACGTAGCTATTTTTCACACACTATCTAGTAGGCTACATGAAAATGTCACGGTCTCACCTTTGACTTTAACTTATTTTGTATTAATTTTAGTAAGTACATTTAGTACGTCCTGTATATAACTATTTATAATTACGTTTTGAATGTTTCTAGGGGTATACGGTAGTAAATAGTTATTTTCCTTATATTAATATTCCAGGAATGAAGGTCGAGGTCAATTATTAAACCTAATTACGGAATTTATAAAATTTAATTTGTTAATCCGATAGGTGTTGCCGTCTGGTGACAGAATTTGTGAACGTAAAACGCTTTTTAAAATTTCATACTGGTTAGAAATACCTTGTTCTTAACGCGCATTTGTGCTCAGATTGTTAATGTAATAACGTGCAAAATTCCGATTTGTTTTTGGTTGCTGAAATGTAGGATGAAGCGTTGTTAATTTAATTACAACGGTAAGAGCTGTTACATTTCTTATTATCAAATAAATTAATTCTTTGTGGTCTATTCTTTTCTTAGCTTGTTTTGTACCCTACTTTACAAGGTCTGGTTTCCTTTTCTTTTTGGTCCTCGAACGTCCTGGAGAAGTACTACTCGATGTCTCTCCTATGAAACTCTCAATACAAGAGAGATGCTGCTAAACGCAGGGAGATCGTAAAGGTCGTAGAAAGTTTTTATTTCTTTAACGCGTTGTATAAGTTGTTAGGGCGATGTTTTTAATCGGCCCGATAGTGACAAGTTGTGGTGTCCAGATGTGTCCGCATGGCATGCGGCCTCAACGTATTTAGATGCTTTTAATTTCTGAATCAATATATAAAATTCGCTTTATGTATCAAAGAACGTTTGTTGCTTAGTTAAATTAACTGTTTTATTAAATGTGAAATAATTGTGTCACTTTGCTTTGTTCGTAAAATTTAATTGCTGAATCACCTTAATGAACGTATTAGTAGCTTTTCAATAATCGCAAGATAAGAGAACAAAACTTACTTTATTTTTCGAATTTCCATTTTACAGACGGTAAATTCTTTAATGGTATACGAGGCACTCTCGTTTATTTTAGGCAGCATAGATATAAGTTTCTCTAGAGAAAAAGATATGATATGCTAGCAAATTAATCATTGGTATTACGTAACTCAAAAACATTTTATTTCTTTAACGAGTTTTTTTTCTTAAGGTTGCAGGATTGAATAGCATATAATCATCCATATTTCTTTTATTTAATTCATAGTCATATCTAACGTATTATACAGCTTATCTGTTATTAGAAAAGTTATACTGACGCTATTATTATACTTAGTTTCTTTGTTGATAAATACTTAATATTCTTTTCTAATTGTTTAGATTCACTTTATGTCAATATACTTTATCTCTTTATGTCATTTGATAAATAGTTATAGTCTAGTTAATTTATGTACTGACGCTAAACTTTTTAGAGTTGATT
>JAHWXV010020234.1:0-15355 GCA_024586415.1 Phrixothrix hirtus
AAAAATAGAATAATAAATGTTTTCGTTTTTTTAATGCGTAAATGCGTATTTACTTGGGAGTTCACGTGCTCATGTACACTTATTAAGGAACCGCCGCTGATCGAGACACCTGCCGTTTCGACGACCAGTGCTTCAACGCAGCATCCATATCGCCATCGCCGTTGAGCGTCCCAACGCCCGGCGCCCCGACGCAGTAAGTGGATAAATAAACTTTTATTAACTTTATTATTTTGTGTGGACAATTTTAAAAACTATTCAGTGTTAAACATTCAGATCTAAGTTATGATGTTAGTCAACCTGATGTAACTTAATGTCGAACGTTTAATTAGGTTATTTTTTCCATTAGTAAACTCACTGCTAAACATTAAGATCGTAGTTATCGTGTTAGCGAGCAATAATTAGTAACTGGGACAGTGTAAATAGTAGCTTTAAGAAGTACGCGTGGAAAAAAGGGTATAGTCAGGCTCCCCTCTTATAAAGAATAAGCTTGCTGTATCGTCAGTGCCAGAGACATCCAAGAACGAAGCAGAGGGGCGAGGCCGCTTAGCGCTCCTGTGTGGTTTCAGAAGTTAACCCCCTTGTAACAACCTAAAATGCATAAAAATTCCGTCGGAGATATGAGGAACACATCCAGTTTTCACCGAGTGCGCACGTGTTTGGCTGTTAGATCTTGTATTCTTAAGATACTATAGCTTAGTCCCCTTCAGCTTGCTGCGGTGGGTCGAGTGTAGCATCTTGACTTGCGAATTGTTTGTTTACTTGATAGTGCCTGCGGGTGTTTGACAGTATTTTACGCAATTCCATTTACGTTTCCCAGTGCGATGGACCAGCGACGCCGAATTGTTAACAACAGCTCGAACTGATACAACCCGAAGCTTTTTAACGTTGCCAAGACTTCGGAACCAGCTTTCAACTTCGATGCGGCAGTCGCCGCAAAGAAGTTAGTCTCAGAAATGGGGTACTCCTTCAAGGAGGAAGTGAGTGTAACGGTACCTTCCACAGTACGTAATACTAAGAGAGAGAGAGAGAGAGAGAGAGAGAGAGAGAGAGGCAGGCGGCTTCACGGAGGTGAAGCGAAAGAAGCAGGCCCGAAAGACAGCTGAAGTGCCTGCAAACCCGATCGAGATCGCAAACACCTTCCAAGTTTTATCGGCCGAAGTACCGCCAACAAAAGGCACAGAAACTGCTCCGAATGGTGCAATATCGCCAATAGTGCTCCGTGCGAAGGAGAAGTGGCCTGAGGTCGCCGCTATGTTTCGAGCTCGAGGCATAGTCGTTCTCAGGGCGCGAAATGTGTCTTCCGGCATCCAGATAGAGCCGGCAACACCCATCGACCACCAGGGCATGTTGCTGTTCCTTCGTTGTGAAAACATACCCTTTCACACATTCAGCTTCCCCCAGGAACAATACGGGCTGTCATCAGGAGGATTCCTCAAGAATTTACGAACAGGCCATCGTAGAAGATCTCAATAAACAGGGGTTCCTTGCGTTAACTGTCCGCAGGATGCGTAGGGTCCCCAACAAGATTCCAATGCTGCTGGTCTACGCGGAATTGGAAAATACCAGTCAGGGGAAGAAAATCTTCCAGCTGAAGTCAGTGCTCAATCTGGAAGTGGGCATAGAAACACTAGGCAGAAGAAAGAGTGCCAAAACTCAATGCCACCGATGCCAGCAGTTCGGCCACACCCAGAAACGCTGCCAGCCCAAGCCCGTATGTGTGAAGTGCGATAACGACCAGCGGCGAGTGCGCTAAACCCAAGACAAATTCAGCAACGTGTGCCAAATGCGCTGGAGCCCATATCGCCAGCTGCAGGGGGTTCACCAGGTACCCCAAGCCAGCGAAAGCGCAAAACTTCTCGCGAAGGGGCGTGTCCTATGCGGACACGGCAAGAGCCCCGCTCACCGCCCAGACGCGCAGTGTTAGTCCGAGCGCGAAACGCGATATCCAGGAAAGGGGAGGAGTCTCCTTCCCGGCCCGGGATATAAACATCGTCAACTAGGTCGGCAGCATCATTGTAGCAGGCACACGGGAAGCAAGGTGCTCCAATGATTTTTGAAATCACTGGAATCCAAAACTCCCAACAGGGAAGCCGCTTGCCGGCAGTCAACAACAAAATTCAGCATTAAGGTGGTTAAAATTTTGAATAACTAGGTACACCTTAGCCCAATAGATTAATCGTCATCGAGAAATGTTTCTTGGGGCTCCAATCATCATTGAAATATTGCTATCGCTGGTAGAGATTTTAATCACTACTGAAGATAGTGCAACTAGTCTAGGCACACATAATGTTATAGATTATAAAGATTAAAAAAAGTTTACGCATTTACGAATTCGTTATGTACATACAACATACATTTTCATTCAAAATCATAAAAAAATGGAAATCTTATTAGACCTGGCGAACCGCACAAAGCCCATGACAAATGAAAATTCAAACGTTGACGTATTCTGCATGAAATTATGGCTGAAAATAAATACCTAAATTTATCTTGCAGGCTTTTCGCTGTCGGGATGTCTACCATAAACTCTTCCGCTGATAAGAAATACTACATATTACAAATGTTCCGACCCTCTAGATAAATTTCTCTGGACAAACGAATTCGATTAAATAACTCAACAATTTGTAAATATCGCAGACCTACTATTAACGAATCTGACGAAGATCTGAAGAAAGTAATTAGCTCAAGAATATTGCATAAGCCTACACTTGACCGCCATATATTTTCTTAAAAACATGAGAAATCATATGAATTCTATTGCCTCATCTCGGCCGTTAATAGTAGAAATGCTTTGTAGAGATGCGTAAATCGTCTGGAACAACATCTTACCGACAATCATAAGTAATTTTATTTAACTTAACAAAAGCATTTATTCTTTCAATATTTTCAAGATTTAATTTTTAAATAAAGCACTAATTTGTTAAATTTGAAATATAAAATTATAACACAAGTTAATGAATATTAACACAAAAGAATACTTAATTTATTCCATGTGATAGATGCGTAAACGAATGAAAAAGGTGGTTTGAAATAATTACATGATGTTTTAAAATTAACCTGTATTTGTGAAAGATGGCTGAACTTGTATCTGCAATAACGATATTTTAGAACAAATAACTAAATGAAATTGAGACAAAAGACGATCTTGTCTTTGCACTTAGTATTTTAAGATTTTCTAATCTTATAGCCGGACATAGATTTTTCTCATAAATAGAATATTGCTCATGTTCTAAAATTTTTGACAAATATACGAAAATATGTGTCCAGTATCGTACTGTCACTGTTGGTAATATTCAAACAGCGAAAGTAGATACAACAGTTGACTTCGGTGCCACGCTACTGTCACGGTGTCATATTCAAAAGAGTTGATTCGCTGTAGTAGCGTCACGGCATTGGGTTGTTCAGACCATGACAAATATTTATGCAATAGAATTATTGTCATCGTCTAAAGTACCTTAACTAAAACTGCAGTACGAAATATTTAAAACAATTATAGCACAGGCGCCAAAATGCAAAGATCCCTAACACGCTTAAAAATGTTTCAAATCAAGATGTCAGAGTTTAAATATTGTATAAAAAATTCTACAACATTTTGCGGCCAAAGTTGAATAATTCTTACACTATCCCACATTTAAGTTTAACGTATTTTGTAATATGTAAGATAAATTGTACTTGTATGTTAAAATGCCCGTAGTGTAATAATTGCAGTCAGAGGGTAAATTTGATTAAATTAAACATTTCCACATATTTGTTACACAATGGCGGATATTTGTGGAACTTTAATATATTTAGGGACTTTCTTATAAACTACAGTCGTAAGTAATAAATCGAATATGTAGTTGTAGATTGAATTATGCCTTTCGAATAAATGACGGATTTGTATGTTCGTCCGTAACGACTTTTGAATTTATTACAAATAACTATTCATTGACGCTCATGTTGATGACCTCATAGCAATAATTAATCATTTATCAATATCCAAATTATTTATAAATAATTAATTTGTCAAATAAATCAATCCAATATTGCACATAATAATTGAAATTACAAAATAATTGTAAAGAAACAGATGGCACCTTCGGTTCTTTTAAAGTGCCACATTCAAGAATGGCGCATGCTGTACATAAATCAAGGAAATGATAATTTTAGTAATAAACTGTCGTGTCTTTTTGAATAGAAATATTTAAGCTAAAATAGGTAATATTTATAAAAGTCATGTGCAAAGGAAAATTTAAATTAATCGAGAGATCTTTAGCTAACGGCCCAATAAGTCAAATTATATCGGTTATTAGTGAAAGTTGAAATGAGATACAATCTCGTAAAAGACCCGAAGACACCAATAATCAAAGAAGTGTGTCTTCAAACAACTAGATTCACCGTATAAAAACCTGCCATAAGAGTGCTTAAGATTAATTGCAAGAAATCAATTAATCGTGAGGGCAAAATCCAATATATTGACTGAACTAATAATCAAGATTTAACATGTGCGATTAATGTGTTGTGCTTCAAAGAGATCGAAATCGGTTCTAGAAAATCTTCTTCGAAGAATAGATCTAACCTGATTACAGGTCAATTTATCCATACATATACATAAATAACTATTAGTGCGTCAATGTAGATAGATATAAATTAATTCATCAGCTCTTCGTAAAAATAGTTAAACTTCATTCATATCCCTATAACATAGTTATTGTATCTATTCTTTGTCAAAACTGTAATTTCTTTATTGGTATAATTTACTTAAGAACGAGCAACTTTAACCATTAGAATCCTTAAGATGCTTACTGTTAATAAATAAAAGCACAAAGCACACGGCACTGTCACAACACTTCACTGTTGCTAGCAGTCTCTTCTCGCACTCGCCTCCGAAGCGAGTGCTGAATGTTCACAAGAACAATAGACCCAATTAGCTTTGCAGCAAGCAAGGGCCTACCAACTACCTGCCACTACACCTCAGGAATTCCAAAAGAGCGCTAAGAAGCGCTGGAATGTACACAAAACACTCTCACTTATTTGCACAAGTGCACGTACCGCCGACAGAATATGCTGTTGGAAACACCTCTATCCCTGACGACTGTCCGTGCTCAACTCCTCTATTTTATTGCATCTCTAACGGAGCTGTTTGGCATTTTATAGGAGTGTATTCTGTAGACGGTACGTGCGCCGGCTGCCCATTATGGAAGGAGTGTGATTCTTTATCGCTTACTTGTGAAATACTGCCCTCGGACATTGTCACACACTCCTTTGTGGCATCCACAAGGAGGCGGCCTACATGCATCAGCTTCCCTTGCCGTAGTTTGCTTTCGTTGAAGGTTGGGGTTGGGACTCCTCTCCGCGAACAATTGCGACGTATGACACGCCCCCCCTCTTGTTGGTGCTGCAGGTGGCTTAGAACAATTTGGACACCCCGTGTAGCTGGCTGTGTACCCATAGCCGCAGTTTTTCATTCTTTGCGATTTCATGATCTGCACCGCATGTGACACATTTCGGTGCCGCGTTGCACCGCCGTTGTGTACGCCCGAACTTCTGGCATTTGTGGCATTGGATGGGATTCTTTGACTTTCGCGGTGTTTCGATGGTGACATGTAGGCTTAGTACTGCCTTTACACCGAGTATTACCTTTCCCGCTTGAGATTTTTCCACCTCCAAGTGGTTTAAAAACATCGAAGTCTTTTCGGGTTCCCTGTGCATCCTGCGCATCGATAATCCCTTTTGATCCCATTTGATATTTCTTGTGGGAGGCCACGGATGACCACCCGGAGAGGTTTTTCTTTATTAAAGAGATGCGTGTGGAAAGGGATTTCCCTCTCCTTGAGGTAACTAACTACCTTCACGTGGTCCCCTTCCCTTTGTAGATGGATTTTTATGCCAAGTAACATGTTCTTGGATTCTTGGATGTTTACTTCCAGGCGGCAGAGGTCTTCGGACACCTGGATCCAGTGGGACTTTTTATGTAGCACTATGAGCGGGACTTGCTCGCTCTTGCATTTGCCAGCTGTAGCACCTTCGTTGCTGGCGAGTGGCTCGAACCTATTACCGACGGGTACTTTCGCAGATGGTTCTGTAGGAAATTGTCGCTGGGTTTTCCTCTTCTTCCCTTTTTCTCGGTCATATTCTTCTCCATTGTCTTCTTCCTGCATCTTTTCCTCTTCGGAAATTGGGTGGTCGGGTGTTTTGGCTGCCGTTTTCTTGGTGGGTTCTTCTGCGCTCTTCCGCGCGGCGAGTTTCTTAGCTTTTTCTAAAGATTTATCATCTTTCTTTATGATCTCTCTTGCATAATCTTCTCCTTCGTTGAGATCTCTTCTCAATGAGACAATTAGCTCATCTGGGAGAGCTTTAGTGATGGTGGCGCCGAAGCGAACTGTCTCCGGCGGTTCTTCAAGGGCGTTGTATTTTTCTATGATTTTTATTACGCCAAGAATGGCTTCTCTCTGAAGGTCGATGATCAAACGAGACATTTCGCTGAGGAGGCACTGGCACAGTCAAACACGTAATTAATACGCACTATCTTGCACTAATAGGCTGAGAGGTTTTTAATACTGCAACCAACCCACCTCAGCAAGCTGAAGGGGCTTAAGTTACAGTATCCAAGAATATACAGGAGCAACCGACAAACACGGATACATCGGATACTCGACGCACACTCACTAATAACACAATCACAACGATACTCCCCAGTACACTGCACGCGGCCGTAATCCCACCTCTCGCTAACTGCTCCATTCCTCAATTGATTTGCCCTCGTAAATCATGAATTATAATTACATTTCTAAGCCAAAAAGTGATTTTAATAAAATTGATATCCAATTTTGGAACGCCCCCTCCACACAATTTATAAGAATCAAATGAGTTATCGTCTCTAATAAATATCTGGTGCACACATGGAATGTGGGCCAAAGGATCTAGATCAAAAAGAGTTGACAAATAGTACGGAGGGAAATTTCCAGCGGTTCCATTAAATGATGACAAATTCTGATTCTACACCCAGTCGATAATTAAAACACATATTAATTAATTAAAGACATCGTCTTATCCAAGCATAATAAGTAACGCCGTAGGTACAAATTACAGATGATAAGTCAAGGCGGCAGTGTGTAATTTAAACTAGCGGCACGACTCATCGCGGAATTTTCCACGCGACTTATTACACGCACTTTGCTGATTTTATTTACAACGTCATAATTTAGAAATTTTACATTTGTTTGTCCTTTGAATTGACAGGCCTTAATAAAGGATGCAGGTAAACTTTGTGTGTGTTCTATACCGTTTCCACCCAGTGCACGTAAATATTAAGGACTTGATGAATTTGGGCAAACATGATTTGTTAATTTTCGGACTTGTATTTGTTCAAATGAAAAATGGGATCGCGGTCGATTTATGAAAAACGTCCTTAATATTTCAAAAGTAGTGCCAAACTCGGAAATATTTTTGGATAGAATACACATATTTGTTGCACACTTTTTAAACCAAAATTTTTAAAAAGTAAAGTATATAAAATTCCTTCGTTAGTTACATCCTTAGAATTATTTGACGCCGAATGAAAATTTCGGGCTAAATTATTCGATTCATACAACAAACACATTTAAATAAGCGTAGTAGATCAAATTAATCTACAACGACAATAATTTGGAAATATTTGTAAAACAAATAAGGCTGGGTCATAGATCAATGCACAGATCAACAGTTCAACAAATATTGTAAATAAATAAATTCTAGCAATTAGCCACGTACAAAGATAATTCGTTTATAATTTAAGAAATATGTTTGCAATTAAGAAGAGAACTAAATATTACAGCTTCAGTCAAATTTTCTAAAACACCTCGCCTAGCTGGTGTCATAATTAGTTACCATGGTAACGCCTAAATAATTAAATTAAGCTGCTATTAAAGTGAAGCTTTGATTCAATTTTAATTGTATTAGTCTGAATTATTACAAATATCTGAGTACATACTAGGTCAGTATTATTAATTATAATTGTTACTTGCAGATACGGCCATGTTTTAATTGAGTTATTTGAATTTTAAAAGGAATTTCAATTTGAAAGTCTTGAGTCATACTAACATACAGTTTAAGACTATAGAAATGTAAATATTATATTTAAATAAATTCTCTTATCCATAGAACGAAAGTCAAAAGTAGAAAGACCGCGAAATATGAACTTTAAAACGTAACGATTTACCGTAAACCTTCTATAACACAGACACTTTTGAATGTTACCAGTTTCCGTATACAGCGCATCTTGTGAACAGGCATCTAGTAAATTATAATTTTACCTAGAACATTACTGTGAGCATTTTATTTTTAGGCAACTTTAGTGAATGTATTCTTTATGTAAAATCCTAGAATTTATTTTAAGTAGATCATTAAAAAGTTGAAAATTTCAACTTTACTTTAACAAGAAGATAGTATTCTGTATTTCTAATTACGTGTCATTATGCATTTTTGAAATTCCAAAGCACATTGTTGAAACAATTTAGTAATTAAATTTTAGTTTGGAAGTTGGTTTTGTTTTTTAATTACATGGTTTAATAATTAACAATTTTAAAAAAAAATTATGGGTTTCGAGTAGTTTCCTTAGAGTGCCTTTATAAACAAAGTGAAAACAATGAACGTCTTAATTTTTATTGGTCACATGCGATTTTAGTCTTTAAAGTAGGAGTGGTTGCCATGTTTGTTCCAACCGGTTCCAACTTTGTATTAGTAATTTATAAATGTTTCCTGTTATTTAAGTTATATTTGAATTTAAGTGGCATTTTCGTTGAAAGTGTATATAATTTTAGTGACTATAAAGTGAACATTAAAACAATATTTTTGCAATTAGTACGTGTACATACAATATGCATGTTTTAAAATCGTTAGTAATAGATTTTAATAATGGATGTCGTTTAATTAAATAATTTAGACTTAAAATAACAAGTAAAAAAATAAAGCGTAGAAAGCAAGTTTTTGCTAGTAGGGCTTTAATGTAATCAGAACTGTAGATTAGATTTACTCATAGCTTCAATTTTATTGGATTTTATAATACTCTCTATACAGGGTGAGCCAAGTTAAGTATCCTATTAGACTCATTTGGAAGCTAAGCAGAATTTGTTATTGAAATTTCAAGCTTCCAAATGTGTCTAATAGGACACTTAACTTTACTCCCCCTGTATAATACGATTACTGTTAGTTATAAGTATGTAGATTTTTAAGTAAAGATCAAGAATTTTATTAGCTAATTCGTTAGGCATAATTTTTAATAATTATTAAAAATACTTGTATTATTCTAATTTTTTATTACTGAATTAAATCAAATTTTATTTAGTAACTAAGAATAAGATTAAATTAGGCCAATAAAGATTTAAAGCATTTGAAAACCAATTTTTTTAAACTTCTTCCATATACACCAATGTCAACTTGGAACAAACATGGCCACCTGAGATGTATGTCTTTACTCTGAGTATAAAGGCACTCTAGTTTCCTAAGTCTGAGATGAATGCTTCTCATTCATGGCTGAAGAGGGGTCTCTGTTACTCCTACATCAGCCCTCCTCTTTAAGGGAGAATTGAAATAGCAATGATATTTCTTCCACTTAAACAAAACACGAACTTGTCCCTTTGTAACAGTGCGTCAACAAACATTCCCGTTTTGTTTCTCATCTACACACTTGTAAACTCAACATAGTACAAACAAAACACTGTCACAAGTGTACAAATTCGGTTCTTTCTTTGTCCTACTCGCTTAGTGCAAAACCGACATAATAACGTCGGCACCATAAATAAAGTTATTCAATACAAATATGTTAAAAAATATAACTCCTTAATGTAGACATTTTCTGTGGTCCTAATATGTCCGCCTTAGAGTAGTTTCACTGCATTTACTTTGAATAAAATAATATCAAGTGGTTAAGCGTATAAAACTTAATAAAATAAGCAATTTTAAAAACAATCGTATTTTAATGAGAATTTATTTGCGAGGCTGTTGCATTATAAAACAATGATAAAAATTAAAGTCAATTCCATAATATTGTTTTTAATATTGAGTCGAAGTTAGATTATCATGAACAAATAAGGTATATAAACATTTATATTCGGCATCGGTTAAGTTAGTGATATTGTAACGAAACGTGCAATTTTAAGAATCAATTTCGGTTTTTGTTGAATTTATTTTAATATGAAAATTAATTTTCGCTTTGTTTTAATTTCGATCGTGCTAATTATCACTATGGAAATAAATTGTGCTAATTAAATATTTGGTAAATAAAACAAGAATGCAGTGTTTTGAATTTTATTAATAAATATTTGCTTTACTTGCTAACTCGCCGGCCCTGACTGGTGTTGTGGTTACCATGTTTGCCTCTGTACCAAGAGACGCAGGTTCAAACCCGTTCGAGATCGGTAAATTTTTCAACGGAGAAAAATTTAAAAAACATGCCTCCTTCTCGGATAAGGAAGTAAACTCGTAGGTCCCGTGTCACTGTGATATTTGGCTCGTTCAAAATCCCTACTAGCGGTGGAACTCCTCCAGATTCGGAAAATTTTAGTAGGCATGGCGAAGTGACTATATAACAGTTCTAGTCCAAGAAGGCCAAGGGTCTCGGCTCAGTCGCGCTGAAGAGAGCAAAGAAGCAAGACGTGCGTAAAGTGAGATTAGTAGTTAAGTGAAAAGTGGAAGTGTGAACGAGGTTAGCAAATGGATTGTAGCAGTCAGGTCTGTGACATTTAATTACTAGTTTCTAATAGTATATATTATTGAACCTTAGGCTCCTCACATTCGTGTGGGTGGGTCGGGATCAATAACATATACGAAGAATAACCAAGGATTTTATCCGAATTTCGGAAATAACAAGAAGAAAGAAATTTTCAAACCACCAATACTATTGAACACCAATAATATGGAAGTAGAAAATAAAGATACAGCCCGCGAGTAACAAGTCTTAAAAATTAAAGAAAAAACGAAGGAATGCCAAGAAGTAATAGAAAAAGGTGTAACAGCCACAAACAGGCTAACAGAAGAAACGGAAGTTCTCGATAAACAAGACTGAGAAAGAAGCAGCATAGAAGAAACGTGGGAAGAACCTGGTGAGGATGCTTTCCAGTAAATTGCTGGGAAAACAAGGAAAAGAAAGAAAGGGAAATCAACGACTACACAAGAAGAAAGATAAGAATCCCCCATGTTGACAATGCCCGAGCGAGATACCAGAAACAGAAAAGAAAATGAATTAGAAGCGCAAAATTCGTCAAAAGATACAAGCTACGTGCCCAAACATATGAGACTAAACGATCTCACAACGGCGGGCACAAGAATAAAAGAAAAACAGAACAATGCCAGACGTCCACCACCCATAGTGCTCTCAAACAGATACAACTATTTGGAGGTGAAAGAAGCTGCGGAATAAAGCAACATTACTATCATTAAAGCACTAAATGCAAAGGATGGCATGCGGATCTTTACCAAGGATACGAGATTTCGGAATGCTATTATTAATCCTAAAAAGAACAACATACCATGCCACTACTTCCAGCTGCAGGAGGAGAGGCAGACCAGAACAGTAATCAGCATCAATTCCTCTAGATCAAGTGGAAGAAGACCTAATTATACAGGGATTCCAATTCAAGAACGTATTAAGACCGAAAAGAAGAAAGAAGGAGCTGCCATTAATACTGGTAATCAGCGACAACACTTCGAAAGGGCCAAATATAAAGAAGGTCAGACAAATTCTGCACATAATTGTCTCCACATAAGAGCACCAAGGCAGTGCTATCGCTGTCAGACTTTCGGACATGTGTCCTACAGATGCACTGACCAACATAAGTGCATGCTATGCGCAGGACGTCACCTGACATACGAGTGTGAAAAGCCAACAGAAGCAAAACCAAAATATGCTAACTGCGATGGGCAACACGCGGAATGCTCTCGAACTTTCCCAGTTAATCCAGCAAATCCAAAAAACCTGAACGCAAGGAGGTACCCAAGGGTCAACAACCCAATTAGAAGAGATGGCGTGACCTACGCGATAATCCCCCAAAAGCAAAAACCAAAAGAAGAAAACGAGGAAACACCAAACAAGCTAGAGGCCACAATTGAAAAGATCCTGCCTAAGATATTGCCAGGCCTAATCCAAAAAGCAATTTTAAAGTAAGTTAATTGACGCGTCAGATGACGCGAATCTAATCAAGGCCACCTCCCGCTCCCTTTAAGTGGAGGGTGATAATTACGAGCTCATTGGTCCTCAACAATGGAATGAAGGAAGTTAAAAAAAAAGGAGGCCAAGGGAAATTTCGCATCCCGAACCCTCAGCCACAAAAATAAACAAACAAACAAAACTTGCTAGCTCAAGAGGTGCAGGGAAAACTAATCAGTCTACTATACACTAAAATTAGGGTTTAAATATACTAGGTACACTCAACGCAGATATGTTCCCATAAGCTGGACAGGAGATATGTATTAATAGGCTCACCTCGCAACGGGAAGGTTTAAGCTGGCCTATTCAAGCGTTGACAGCCGGGACGCCAAATTAAATTGGATTCTCGCCGATATGCGCTGATATTTCGCTTACGCCCTTCACAAGCAAACAATAGGGAAACAAAAGAACAATATTATAAAAGGTACCTTAGTCTGATTCGTCACTTCACTGGGCTTCTCAATTGCCCTCAACCAGAATCGCCAATCGTTATTTATTTATGGATGCCTGTACTCGCAGAGGAACCTAAGATGTCAAATGAAGCTGAAACCGGGGTGGAAAAGGCAGGTCAATCCCCAGAGACACACTATTCAATCTCTCAGACCTGGTATTTCGACATACTACATCTGCGGAGTCCTTACACACACCCGAACACTTCAATCAAAGAAATCGCGCACACGGCCGATTCTTTCAAGTACCAACTGCGCGTGTATTAACTTCCACGCGCTGGGGGTCTCGCGACGAGTTATTTATTACCAATTATACACCGACGAAATCCACCTGTCAATTTAATTTCGATTACATATTTCCCAATCGTCACGGAGCGTCGAAAAACTCATCTCCCGTGTTTTATCCGACAGGAAACTCTCATTATTTATTATTTTTCGTTGTCCTGCCAACCACGCCGTTACTCAGAACATACGGCGGCAAATGTAATAAAAATTTGTTTATTAGGCGCTAAACGCCAACAAAACTTGACACAGGTTTATTTGTTTATAAACAACAGATTATTAAAATAGGTCTGTCAAACTTCCTGTCGATTCGCAAGCTCTGCAAGTAATTGCTAGAAAATAAAAATTACTTGCATAAAGCCTAACATGTTTCCCAATCTGTTACTTATATAACTATTTGTTTGATATTAGGTAAAATAGAGTAACTCAACGTTTAAATCGTTTTACGACTAAATCAATGAAATTCAAAAGATTACAAATTTAATTATAGTAGAAAAATGTTGCATAATATTTGCGACACAAATTGTTGAAGATTACAAATTTGTCTGCCTTCTGGATTACCCAACCAGTAAGGAGAACATTGTGTAGCGTTTCCAAAGACTGCAAAATACTACGTCCCGGCATATTTCTAAAATGCGTAGTTGACTTCACTGGATTAATTATAACCAAGGTTTTCTAAAATCCACATTCAGTGGGGTTAATCAAATTTCAAAGAGACTAATTAAAAATCAAATAAGACAAGAACCTGAAAATTGTAAATAACAAAATAGCGGAACATACCTGCAAAGCTTTTTGCAAGTTAATAAATTCAGATTAAACAACCGTGTTTACAAATGTCAACGATTTAAACATGCGCACGGGCATTTTACATTTTTAGTAGCCTCAATTTAACCTAGTGAAGCTTAATGTTTCTATAAAAATCAATGTATAAATCTCGCACATTTTTTATTGCGTGTAAGGTAACAAATCCCTTACCGGAAACGTTGTTATTCCAAGTCCTCCTACGCACTCAATTGTTTAAAAAATGAAAGCTATCTAATGATATAAATTGTGACGTTTCAGAATGAAGGGTGCACGGGGAAGACAAAGAATTTACATTCTACTCAGCGATAGTTAAGTCGTGCGGGGGCGAATTTTGGTGATGTTGTCGATAACTTGGGAGGCTCTCACTTCGTCTGGTTTCGCGGTCGGTATACCTGTAAAATAATTATTTATCGTTTGTGTAGATAACGTCGCTCGGACTTCGGTCATGAGATGAATTTCGGTAATATTTAATTGATGATCGTTTCGATTTCCGGCGAAATTAAAAAGAAAGGTAACAGTAATAATTTATTCACAAAATTAAACGGAAATTGGACCACAATTCAAATCAAAGTTGTGATAGTTCAAAATGTAAATAAAATAAACATCGTTTTCTGACAGCAGACAAAATAGATTTTCAATTATTCGCGTAAGCATGGAAAGTCGGCTTCTGCATAAGGCTTATACGGCTGTTAATATTTGAAATCGTCGCGGCGTTGAAGCGAGTGATTGGCACAGCGTGTTTTGTCTTGGTCAAGTCTGCGCTGCTGATATTTCTGAATGCAAGGGTCGGCAGTATGCTTTGAGATCTGAGCACGAGCGCGTCGCTCTTGGCGGCCGCTGTGTACGTAATTTATACAGGGGATGAATATCTGGTGCGGGGAGTTAGGGTATACTCTCGACCTTCCTTGCCACTCAGTATCGCTAAACGTCACGACGTTTGGCGTCGCTTGCAAATCGATACCTAGCAACTCATCTGCAAATGACTGATGATTTCGGTACAGCGTAGTTGTGCGTCCGCTATCAGTACAACTCAATGCATAACGACGTTGACGGACGCTTGGTGTTAGTCACAAATAGTTACAGAAAAACTTGTTTGTGGTCGACCCAAAGGTGATTTTATTGCTGGTTCGGCGACGGTAATACCAGAGACGCTCAGTTACGAGGATTCCTGAGGTTATAATGTTCTACACTAGGTCTATTTTTGTTACAAAGCAACAAATGATAGAGCATCGTTCTAGAATCTGTACATGTAAATCTCTAGCATGCAGCGCTTTTAAACGGTTTGTTAATATGAACGGTATTCAGGATTTTAGCAGTCTTGGCGAGTCCAGAAGACGTCGCGTTAAGATCACTGCAAAATTTAATAACAAAATAGCTTGGCTTTACACAAAAGCTTTAACGGTTTATGCACTAGGCAATGTCCCGTATTGAGTCTCATACGAAGACTGATTTTCAGCTCGCGAAAGCGTCCTACTTATAGTTAAATTCATACTCGCGTTCTTTATTCAGCGAACATGGATTTCTACGGTTTTCTGTGTCTGCTATCTTATCAATTCTGATAACAAATACATGTGCTTTAACCAACTCGTTTGCAAAACGTGACGCAATATTACGCAATAGTATTTAATTAGTTTTTACTAATTAATTAATATTTAAA
>JAHWXV010020238.1:0-20912 GCA_024586415.1 Phrixothrix hirtus
TTGTAAACGTAAACGTTTATAAATTTAAAATGCCTGGTAAACGAACGAGTGCCGAACTAATTCAATTAATTTATTTTCAATATGAAAATGGTAAAACTTGCCGTAATTCTAAACATAACTCTTTTTCGGGCATTGCACAAATAAATATACTACGAAATTTGTAAACATAAATACTATGATTGTACCTAAGTAAACGTTTTCGGATACTCAAATATTTGACCCAGAAAATTTCCAGGAGGCATATCCGATGTAAACGAGAAATATAATGCAGTAATTAACACAAATTCAAAGTTTTAATTGCTAAATACTCAGTAAATACAAGATTTCATTACAGACAGTTTATTTTAAGTGTATTTGACTGTATAAAGGTTTTAATGATCTTTCCACTATTTGTAGTATTTGCTTATTCCACAGTCTCAGTGAATAATTTTATTTAATTTTGTTAACATTGTTATATCCGTATTTTAATAGTACATTATAAACTGAATTTTATCTTGCGTAGTAGTTCCTCAAAGTAACAACCATTCATAGTCCAAAAGGTGTTAATTGTTAATAGCACAAAAAGTGCGTTAATACGTTTCTTTAACATTCATTGTCAATGTTTTCTATACAGAGTTTGGGATCAATTTGTTTCTCGCTAAATATATCGTTTATTCAATTTAGTATTCATTTATAATTTCTAGATAACTCATTCTATTTTTGACTTTAATTTATTCATCATATTCGAGGGACGCCTATAATTACCCGGGTTGTAGCTATAAAATTAGTTTCAATACGAGGGCCGCTGCTTTAATTTCAGGATAGACGAAACGAACATACTTAGAATTAAAAAACTTGCTTTATTACTTTTAAAAATATTCCCCTTTACGCTCTATACATTTTTTCATACTACTAAACCAATTCGTATAACATTCTTTCCACTCAGAAATCGGCACACCCAAATTCCATTCTTGAACGCTTCAACATTTGGCTGTTGTTTCGTTTCAGGTTCATAGCCTATATTCAACTTTCATCACCACTGACAATATCGTATACCAAATTTATGCGCCAGAGTTGAACCGTTTAAATGTTTCTCGGCACTATTTGACACGAACCCTTTTTAAGTCTCAGTCAAATTATGGGAAATCTATCGTGCTATGTAAAATTTGATTTATTTGTTTCACGTCGGTGCCTCAGCAGTGTTTTCGTCAGGCCGTTTTTGTGGGCTTCTGACCCCCTATTGTGAGTTTATAGCCCTCTCAATTTGTTTTATAGCAAGGACACTACCAAGAATAACTTAATTTCTCTATAAGTTACATGACGATCTGCATTTAGCCTTTCTCGCATGGCATCAATGTTTTCTGCTGTTTTTGATGTGGTTGGTCGACCTTCATGAACTTCATCACTGAGGTTACTACAACCGAATTTAAATTCTTAATACCACCGAAACAGTTATTCTTGATGGCACCTCATCACCAAAAGCAATTTTTAGATCAGCGACACACACCTTTTCACATTTCTTCAATCGGCAATAAAACAAAGGCATTGCTTGAAAATATTTACGATTAAATCTATATTTTTCGGCGTTTTGTTTATTTTAAAATTATTTTCTAATAACACGGCTCTATATACACCCTTTCTGTTACAGTTGTTTGACATTAGAGATATCAAATTTTACTAATTTTGCATGTAAACTGTCTTGCGAAGTGCAGTGTTGCCACATCCCGAAATATAATCAGCATCCCTCGTGCAAATAGAAAACTTATATTAATATAATTATTACACTTAGTTGCGTTTTTCAACGTACCTAGTTCATTGTTGCACAACTTTCCTTGTGCTCTCTGTTTTTAAACTAGCAGCGAATCACGTATGCATAGTTTCGATCAATTCTTGGTCATAGGAAGTGCACGCTCAGCGTTATCTTCATCTAGATGAGGCTCAGCTCCTTCCTTACACATGATACCTGTGCAACTATTTTTGAATGCTTTTGCGCATTCTCTGCGATAAAATATTGCTTCGGTAATATTATTAATAGATTTCTGCTCCTGACATATCTTCCTAGAGATTAACGATAACAAAATTTTTCTTTTCTTTGGTGCAAATGGAACCCATTACAATGGCGATTAACGGCAAACCAATAATAATAGAACTAGCCTAGCAAATAGAAGAGTTGCGCGGTTTTGAAATGACAATAATGCAATAGATTTCTATATCGAAACAAGCTTATTATTACAAAAATATAGACTATTATATGTATCCCATTTTGATTTACATTTCCTCAGTGTTGCAACAGAACGAAATGGACTTCTAAGGACAGCTTCTTATATTCTAACAATGTTTTCTGACATATATATGCTCCAAACATGGTTTGGTGGTTTGTTATTCAAATCTGATGGCATCAGTCTAAAGGTATGTATCCATCTTGAGATAGTCTTATATCTAGAGACTCTTCTGTCCTGACTGACATCTGATTGACAACAGTAGAAACGCTGCATTTTGACGGCAGATTCGCCAATTTTGAAAAGATCTCAACAATAAATGTTCAATGTTCCATGTGTCTATGTTTACTAAAGTGGCGTAGTATACGCCAACGAATAACGATCATGTGATATCCTTATTTTCACACCACGGCGAGTACCGTCCATTCAAAATCTGTGTAACTCATTTGCCGACCATGTATGAGTAAAACTAGTAAGATGAAAAACACGTATAATTATGCTGTATAAATAACAGTACTGTCAGCAAAAACGCATGTACAACAGCATTATAAATAATTATTCTCTTATCCTCGCACTTTCGTTCATATTTTAACATTTCGAAATTGTACAGCATATTTTCTTATTTCATAGTGTAAAATTGATGATTCATCTTCATCTATTGGATCTCTAACTGGTATATTTTAATTCGTTTATACTAATATATTGAAAGCCATGAAAAAGTAATCCTTAAAGAAAAAGGAATAATTAAATTTAAAAAATTTGAAATACAAATACTTTATTATCAGATGGATTGATGTATAAAAAATAAAGAAACAGTTATGCTGCGTTTATATATATATACATAAAAGCAACCTTACAAATCAAATATAAATTATAGGAGCATATAATCTACAACAATCTTGAAGCAACGTAGTTGATATTCCGAATTAAACTGACAATTAATTCTTAACTCTCCATCACTCGCGTGTGGTGTACTGAACACCCCAGAGATACAAAAAAGCGTATAAATAAATATCTAATAACTTCCCAACTATACCGCTTTATCTGGCTGCAAATAAGTGGGGGTGAGTGCTAAATCTATTAACTCTGTTAGTAACCACGTAACTATTACATCATCTAGGTAATTTTTTAATTCGCTATTTTCTGTTAATTTATAACTAAACAGTCTTATATTTGTTATTGTTCTATATTTTACCATATTTAGGTATCATTTTGGTGTTTTGAAAAATACCATTTTATTTTAATTTTTAGTAAATATGTTGAAATATCCATAGAAAGGCGAACAGCAACGTCTTCAAAGTCTTTTAGACGCTGTTCTTGCTGATTCTGAAAAAGAAACGGATTCACAATTTCTGAATAATGATACCCACTTGAATTGTGAAGAAAATGTAATTGAAGAATCAAATCACGATACGGAATCTGAACAAGAAGTTGAGGAAATATTACAAGTTCCTGTTGAAAATTTGGTGCAAAGCCCTACTTATTACCTAGGTAAAGATAAAACAACAAAATGATATAAACATAAAGGAAATACGTCAATTCGAACTAGATCACAAAATATTATTTTTCACTTCCCAGGGGCAAAAATGCTGTCAAACTTTACAAAACACCTGTAGAATTTTTCAAGTTATTTATTACAGAGGAAATGATAAAAGATATAATTAAATGTACTAATTTATTTATTGACATGGTTTGTACAAACTATTCCAGAGAGAGAGATTGTAAGCAGACAGACGAGACTGAATTAAATGCGTTTATAGGGTTATTACTACTTGCTGGACTATGTAAGTCGAGCCACCGAAAATTGAGCGATTTGTGGAATATCTAGCATTTAGGAATTTCTGTATCCCATACACCTACTACTACTACCAATCATACCATTCCCTTAGCAGGGTAGGCAAAACCCAATAACAAGCCTCCACCCTTACAACCATACACCAGCCCCCTTTCACTAACACCACCCTTCACCACAACTCCCAGCACTCTACAGTATCCACACCATCCCACTATTACCCACCAATCCTACTATCTCCATCACCCATTCACTGCTTTTCTCAATTCCTTTCTGTCCTTACACACTTATTTTGCTTCCATTAAATTCATACAACGTTTTTGGAAAGCTCTCCTATTCTTTGCGCTCTTTATTCTCTTTCCTTTTACAATTTCTTCAATCATATTCAACTACCTCTTTCTCGGTCTACCCCTGCCTAATTTTTCATTCATACCTGTCTTATATATTCTCTTTGTTAAGCGTTCATTAGTCATTCGTTCCACATGTCCAAACCATCAATTATGAGCTATAATCGTTTTTCATTTTTATTACGTTGTATTTGTTTCAACGATGTTTCAGACAGGGAAGTAAGGAAATCACTGGATAAATTTACACATATTAGGGATGTATTTAACAAATTTAATTCAAATTGCGACAAATATTATTCTGTAAGTGAATACGTGACTATTGATGAGCAACTGCTGAAGTTCAGAGGTCGCTGTCCTTTCCTTCAATTTATGCCAAACAAACCTGGAAAATATGACTTAAAATTATTTGCCTTATGTGATGCTAAAACATTTTATACTTTAAAATTCTAACCCTACATGGGCACACAACCAGATGGATCCTTCAAATTTTCCTACAAGACTTTGGACATTGTTATGAGATTAAGCGAATGTTTATATGGTAGTGGACGTAATATTACCTGCGACAATTGGTATACTAGTATTCCATTAGCTAGCCAATTGTTGAGGAAGAAGTTAACAATAGTTGGCACTCTTCGAAAAAATAAAAAGGAACTTCCACAGGGATTTATAGCAAAACGAAAACCTAATTCATCCATTTTCGGTTTCCATCATAAAACTCATATAACACTTGTTTCATATTGCAAAAAGAAAAATAAAAATGTGCTTGTACTGTCCACTATGCATTACAATGATGACGCTATGGTGGAAATAAAACCTGGAGTAACGAAACCTAAAATTGTAAATTTTTATAGTATGACGAAGAGTGATGTTAACACTGCTGATCAGTTGTGTAACACATATGATGTATCAAGAATATGTAATCGTTGACCTTTACGAATATTCTACCATCTACTAAATACTGCTGGAATAAATGCTTTCGTACTGAACTATTCTGTACATCCCAATTCAAAAATTACACGATCGCAATTTTTAGAAGTTATTGGACTAAGTTTGATAAAAGTTCAAACTAACATAATGGCCAAACTCCCTAATCTCAACAAAATATTAAAGAGAAGTCTTGCAAGTCCATGAGGAAGTAATGAAAACGTAATACCGGCGAAAAAGTCTCACTCCACTGTTTGTCCTCGAGTGAAGAATATGAAAACTAAAGGATATTGCAATCGTCGTAGGAAGAATATGTTTTTAAAATACATGGTATCTGTTTGTTCAAAGTGCTTCAAGGAAACTGAATAATGTACTACCTTTATATTTAAAATTATCTGTAAAATCTATACATATTTTTTTCTCAAGAAATGAATTCCTTTAAGTTTACTTTTGTAAATAAACATTGTATTACTATTATTATTAAAATTGAAGTTTATTTACACCATTTTTTCATGAAATATAACAAAAGGTTTTAGGTACTTTAAAATTGGTAATGTTACTGAACGTAATTCATACCTAAATACTTTCAAAAATATCTTTTCAGCGTAGGGTGGTGACGACACCCCGCGGGTAACCACGTGTTTAAACTATGCGAATGATGGAGGGTTAATTAAGTTTTAAAAATGAATTCATAGATATAATTTTAGTATTTCTCAATCTTTCTTCTACTCAACTCGTTATTATTTCCGTATGCAAGAAGGTTTTGTTTAATAAAGTAGCGCACTTCCTTTTGAATTATTAAGAAAGGAAAAGGTTATTCGCAGTTAACCCGTAACTGCGGTGGCACATAATATCTTTCGAACTGCTACCGATGACGGGTTAATGTGAGCTTTTACTAAATTATTAATAAAAAACCATTTTATTGCAAATTTTATATTTATTTATTATTATAGCGTAAGATAAATAAATAATATGCAAACAATATGCAATATGCATACAAAAAAATTGATCTATATACAACCTGAGCACGAATCGCAGCACATTGTAGACAAATAAGTAAATTGCATTATGAGCAGCTTGTAATTGTTTTACGATCCTTATTTGAAGGGCATATGGTACACCGGTTTCTTTTACTAATGTCCTGAGCGTTCACCATATTGAACGTATTCACTATAATAACCCCAACAATATCTGCTGCGAGGTTAGTCCTCTGCTTTTCAATTCGTCAACTAATTCCATTGATGTATACAAATTATACGCGGTTAGGTTTCTACTGACTCTTTTAACTGATTTTACCATACGGAGGACAACTAAGCATGGGCTAAAGTTTTCTTTATTTTATCCAAACCCTTTCCGGTTTAAATTTAACGATATCAACGAGCATTTCATCGTTAATCCGGAGTTTCCAAGCTTCTAAGAGTTTTTCAAGTAGATTTTTGCGGACTGGTCCTTTTAAGCCTACTAAGAACCTTATTAAGTTATAAGATTTAGCTTTACTTCGTTTGGGTACTTCTTTTTCCCACTTGGTTCAGTATTTTCCTTACCAAACCCTTTCAGATTCCTTTGAAGAACTACACTCACTCGTAAAATGCTGTTAGTAGAATGATCGCTATATATTTCTACATCTTCCTCATTATCATGAATCGCATCTGCGCTGTCAATTATAGATCGTGCAGGTTGTGCTAAAGTATCCATCTGAAATAATATCTGGAAAATCAACACTATTTTCAATTTCTGTCCATAGATCTTTATGGCTCATTATTTCTTCCAGTTCCGCATCATGTTTGTAGAAAGAAGCCATGTTGCCTGGAAATTAATTGCGTACTCCTATGGAAAAAAGGTACTTAGAAACAACATAATTTTTGGAATGTAATAATAGCATTAATAAATAATATAACACAGAATGTAAATGCTACAAATGGGTCGCGGTGACCCAATCACACAATTATAAAGATTTAGTGAAATTCAATTAAACCAGTCACACTGCACATCATTCGTTACTGAGTCATTAAAGAATATTGACGCCTATAGGTCTCCCACTACTTTACTAACCGAGTAATTGTGAATTTCGTCTATTGTTGACTCACGGAGACCCTGTTGGTAGCAGTTACGGGTTAAAGATGAAGAAGGTATTTTGCAATCTTAACCTATTCTAAATTCATTTGCACACTGTTACAAATTGTTCATGTGTTTTTAATTATTGGTAGTTTGTCTTTCATAACTAATAGTTATTTCTTATTTTTTGTTATCAATTAGATGTACATTAATTATTATTGTGAACCTATTACTAAGGATGAGTTTAATAAATTTGTACAGTATCTGCATGATAATTCTTGTATATTGATTCCTGGGTATAATGACTGAGGTAATAATCCTGAGTCGTAAATTTGAATTTAAACTAAAAATTGAATACTGTCAATATTTTAGGAGTTTAAAATGTCCATTAATTTGATGTTATGAGTTATAATAAATTCTCACTTACTTTATTCGCACTCATTTTACTTTGATGTCAATAATACAATTACTTCAATCCACGTCGAACTTCGGTGTTCCTTTCTAGCAGTAGGTTTCCCGAGCTGTTGTAAATTTGCAGACCCCATTGTCTCATAGTGTCAAGTTTGCACTTGATTTCTCCTGCTTCGGACCGGACTTAAGATTTACGTTTCGCGGCTGGGTTATTCTCCAGGACTGTATTTAATTTAATTACTTTCGCGTTAGTAATCGTTTTACTTGACGTTTTGCTGTAGAGGACGTCAGTTTAGATTTTTTATCTAGATGTTCTAAGTGCGACCTTCATCTACTGAGTTATATTGCGAAAATAACTTTGATCTTTCCGCTGGAATGTTGGATTTTCGTGTTCTAGACAATTTATTAATTTGCGGCTAGTCCCTTTCCTGGTTTCTTTCGCGAATCAGGTGTCTGTATTTCAAACTGATAGTGGTTCTTGTTCAATTTGAAGTCATTGAATCTGTTGGTTTTATCCGCCGGTATTTTAACCCTGTATAATTTTCCGTGCAATACCTTGGGTTTGCGGGTAATTTATTTTACAATGGCTGTTTCAAGTTTCTATTTTGATGATTTTAAAGCGCTTCTTAAATAACTCCTTTATTATCACCAATTCCTCATGGCACATCCGAGCTTTAGTTAATTTCACTAAATTTGAAATTTTTGCGTTAGTTTCGGGGGCGTATTCTTTACACTTGCTTAAAGTTTATTATTTTCCAAGCTATCCTTTTTTTATTAGTTTGGAAACTGTTTTTTTTTAGGTTTAAAGTACCGTTATATACTATTTAAGCTATACAATTTTTAGAAAATTGAAATAAGTGTAAATTTATTTAAATTTTCTTATGTTGAATCTTATGTAATTTTGATGAATTCGCGAAGAATTCAACACCTTACAATAACGCAACAGCTGCACGTCTCGTTTTAAGCGAATTAAACATAAATACATGACGTTGTGTAATAATTGTTAAACAATTCTAAAATGCAACATCAACATAAATGACAGATATAGTTTTGCTTTACGGTGAAGTGGATGGAAATGCTCGAACAACTGGTCGTTCGTCTGCTCAGCGTTAGCGGAATCGTCGGCTTCCGCAGCATACAACGTTTATGTGAATTTGCAAATGGTACGTAACGATAGGTCATTCACTTCGCAGTTGCATGTTCGAGGTCGAGCAAGAACATATAACTTAGTGTTTCTTTATTTTACGGATTTATAATAACATGACATGACGTTTAATAGTAAGAAATAAATAAATTAATACTTCAAACAATATTGTCCAAATTATTGTTATTAATTGTTTTTTAGTCTATAACAATAAATTGGAGTAGATCGTTTGAATTTTTTATTTACTTATTTCTATCAAATCCCAATTATTTGTTTAATAATAATTTTGTGTTTAAGTAAAATAGGTCACTATCAAAAACTATTAATAATAATAAAAGAATGTGTTATAGCAATTAACAATCATTTATAACTCTTTACGAATTTTATAAATTAAAATGCTTAAAACTCTAACGAATAAAGTGTAGGCCATTGACAATTGGGATAGGTTAGTTCACACGAAATAAATACATCTCCAGTAATTTAACATTGAAATATGTTGTTTGTTTCCTCTGCGACATATAGTTACACTTGTATTGCATCTAGATACATTCATATGTGTAGATATTTCCGGCAGTTCTCAAAAAGTCAAACTTTGCAATTTTTTCCAAAAGAATCTTCTATTTTATATGATTTTGTTATTGACCAACGTGGTTAGGCTTCCACAATAACTTTTAAAGAATATACGCACTTTGATGGAATGCAAAACTATCAAAACCATTAAAATTACTTATTTGTGATTGTCAATGATCTTAAATGGGGAATTTTACCTTAATCCACTAGGGTTCTATATAATCATGAAATTATTTATATCTGATGAATCAGATTTATGCAGTATGTAATTTTGTAATTTTTATTTTATAGAAAATATTTAAGGAATAGAAGGTTGCCTTTATTTACTACTGCCGATAAATACATCAATATTACTCACTCTACATATTTTAATATGTATGTATATTAAATTAATTAGGTTCGTATTTACACGTTCACAATAAAAATAAATTAAAATCAAATACGAGCTGGTCTAAAATCAGTTTACCGATCTTTATTTAAAATAACAAATGTCAAAATGTGAAAAATCATGTATTATTATAAAAATATCACAAATCTGTATGCATGCACAAATACCTCATGAAGAGCAACAGATACTAAATAGAAGAAGTAAGTTTTGTAATTAAATTAAAGTTGTATAGCGTAAACTGATCCGAAAAATCCTTAGGTATGTTTTACACATATTTAACTAGAATAATTTACAAATAATACTTCATATAAAGAAAAATCCACAACTACTATAGCTAAGCAATATACGCTATATTTAGGTAAATTAAATTCAATATCGTAATTGAGGTACTAAATTCATAAATGGTTGGGTGTAGTTTTTAAAGTATACAGTTCCAAAACAAAACTTTAATATTAATTTATTCCAAAATAGCACTTATTCATTTATTTACTCTGTGAATTAAAATAGAATATCATATTCACAATTTTTCGAAATTGAGGAACTAAATTAAAAATTGATGAGTACAGTTTCGGAACTATTTATCCCAAAAATAAATTGGAAAGAACTTGTTCAAGGACTACATAAATCCATTTATGTATTTAGGTAAATTGAATTGAATATAATATTCACAACTTCTTGAGCTTGGAAAACTAAATTCATAAATGGAACCATTTATTCCTAATCAAGAAAATTGAGAATAATTTGTTCCAAGACTACATCCATTTATTTATAAATTTGAATAAATTATAAGAGTAATACTTAATACATGAAGAAAAGTTAAACCGTTTATTACTGTAAAGCATAATTTTAGTTTGAAAATACTAATCTCTTCTTAACATATGAAAATATTGTTTTAAGAGGGAAACTAAGATATTTCTAGATACAGTATATAAGCGATGCCTTTATTTTTCAACATGTATTTTAATAATTTTAATGTATTAGTATTAACGAAAACATTAAAAGTGTATAGATTAATAATTGACAAACAATTTGTTACAGGAGGAATGCGCTGAACTATTAGAATTAATTAGTGAGAGGATCAACTCTCGTAATCCTGATTTCAGTTCTCATCTGCTATTGTCGATTTTTAAAATGGCAGAAGTTGAAATCATTCAAATAGAACCAAGTTCTGCATCTGGGATGTTTGCAGTAAAATTTTACCTAATCATAAGTATGGTAATATTACCGAATATTTTACCAAAACTATTTGTAACGTCTTCGTGACAATGAAAACTGTTTAATTGAAATGGCACAATTACCCAAACATATCTTTTTACAATGAATTTAGAAAATATAAAAATTTAAATTAGCAGTGTGATTACTGTAAATGATTAATTTGACCATTATGTATGTAAATATATAAATATACATATAGATGTATATCAATATATCAGTGTTGACTGTTAATGTTAGTATAAACATAGAATTTTTGTTAGAAATAATGTGATTTATGTGACTAGTAACTCCATTTAAACTAATGCTCACATTGATCCTCTATCCTAAATCCTATCATACATAAGTAAAACTGTCAGCTTATTTAATACCAAAATATTGCAGAACGTAGAAATACCCTTATTTTGTTGCATATCTAAAACTATCTTGTACAATCTGAAAATGTCTTCCCATGTGAGTTTAAAGACATCGTAACTCTAATGCCAGACATCAAAAGTTAAGTTGTCATCTTTTGTAATATATACATTTACCCTTGTACAATGTCTTGGCTTACATGCAAAAAATGCATATCATAATAGCTTTAATATCATTCATTCATTTATAATTCCACACGTATATACTAACATTGATCTTTAATTTTAATTCGAGGACTGAATTTAAAACATATCGTTTATAGTAGTAAGGAATAGTATCACCTCATAGCTATAATGCTAAACAAGTGACTAGTAAGCCACTTGTAATATGCACTTAGACACAGGTTTAGAAATCACATTGTTACATATACACATTTGATGCTTAATCTAAATTGTTATCCTGAGATTCTCAGTATTTGTTACAAAATTTTAGGTACTATAAATTTTTAAGTGCACAAGCACGTTTGAACCCGTAGAAATTTTAAATGTGATAAAGTATATTTTTTACTAACTTTTATAGCTGCTATGATGACTTAAAATGTTTTAAAACTTTTGCGTATGTAGCAATATACGTAGTGATAATTGTAAAAAGTAGGAACCCGTCCAACTATTACATTTATTTGCTAGTATGAAAGTAATTAAAGGACTTCGAGTAATTAGGTTCTTTCGTGCCTGTGTATTTAATGTCTAGGTAATGATAGAACCAATATATAAATACTATACCTTTGTATTATAAATTAATTATTGGGTAGCCAGATTATCACCTGAAAATTTTATTATTAGTTAAAAATAAATCTCAATATATAATTTATTATTTGTTGGAGTTTTGAAGTTGCCGTTAAAATAACATAACCAATTGCTTGTATTTAATTATTTTTTAATAACTATTCTTAATAGAATTACTTATTATTAAAGTGATACTTTATAGGTTTTAAATTATTTAAACAATCCAAAACAAAATAATCTTCAAAAGCAATATTGTAACTTGTAAAACTTTTAGTTAATCATCATAACCTCAAATCATTTAAAATATGCAATTTAACATTTGAATCGAAGGATGCTATCATTTATAAACAAAACTAAATGAATGTCAGTGTTGCTAATTATTATTTTCCTCTAAATATAATTTCTTTTTGCCTTATTGTATTTATGTACTCTTTGTTACATTTAAAGCTTCTCAGCTACTTTTGTAAATATTTACAAGTATTGTGGAATATCTATTTTAAGAAATTAATAATGCAAGTAAAGAATTCGTGAAATAGAAAATTTCATAAAATAGAGAACGATCTATATTTATATTTATTTCAGAATTCCGTAAAAAAGGTTGCTAAATAGAAAAATTTGTAAAATATAAATTCCAATGTACTTTTACAGTTTTTAAAATTTGTGTTTCTCCAAATATTTTATCCCTGGGTTAAAGAACTTTTTAAGTCCCAGATAAGATCAAAAGATTTGTAAAAATATTTATCCTATCATAATTCTATAACAGGTTATTTAAGTTGTAAACCGGTAAAGTTTGTAACAACTAAAATTCCCCAACTTGAAGAATTTTTTTTGAATTCATTCAATCTGTATCATCAATGACTTCTACTGTTTCGGATAGTGTATGCGTAATAATATCTTTCTGTACAAAACATTATGGTTAGCGAATATTATAGGATACAATGTATATGGCCGCAGATACAGGGTGGGGCAGAGCCGATTGAGTAGTTTGAAGTGGCTGTGAATAAAAAACGGCACAACTTATAAAAAAGATAATTTTATTTTTAAATACGATAGATAATCCCATTTTATCTATAAATTTTAAAAATTGTGTCTCCAATTGTGTCTACATTCATGAAGGCGGTCCCTAAAATTTTCAATGGATCTCTGGTACATTTTAATTGGCATCGCATTGATTTCTTCAGTAGTTCGGTCTTTTAGTTCTTGTAGGGTATGAGGGTGATGTTTAAAAGCTTTGTCCTATAAGTAGCCCCAAAGAAAGAAATCACAAATGCTCAAATCGGGCGAGTGTGCCGGCCATCCCACGTCGCCCCTCAGAGAGACCACCCGCGCACGGAACATTTGTTTTAAAACAGTCATAGAGTTTCGAGCTGTGTGGGCAGTAGCGCCATCCTGTTGAAACCGGAGAATTCCCCAAGCCATGTTCTTCTGCGACTTCTAATCTAGGCTGCAGAAAATCTTCTAACATTGAAACATAACGGGCAGAAGTAACAGTCACAGTCCTGCTTTCCTCTTAACAAAATATAAACCTATCACGCCAAATTTGGATATGGCACCCCATACTGTCACTTTAGCAGAATGAAGTGGCTTTTCCTGAAGCAGCCGCGGGTTATTTGTTACCTAGTAGCGGAAATCCTGCCTGTTAACTGCTCCAGACTGATGAAAATGTGACTCGTCGCTGCTGAAAAATGTTGCTTCTGGACGAATATTCTGAAGCATTTGCTGACAAAGATTCATGCGATTTACACCGTCAGTTACACTTTATTCTTGCACATGCATCATTTTGTATAGATGGAATGACAAGTCTTCATGAAGAACTCTCTTCAAAGAACGTTGAGATATTCCTAAGATAATAAAACGGTTTTTTCGTAAAAAGTGCGCCCAACGAATCCGCGATACACTCCCGCCCAAATCATGGTTACAACTGACAATGGGATGATCGAGTGAACACAGCGATACTACTTACTCCCCCCTCTCACCACATTAGCCTAAGCAGTGACCAATACAAATCACTCAGTCGCTCCGCCCTACCTTGTACATCGTTATGCAGTACTTTCATTTAATATTTTAATAGCATAACATCTTTATTTTTAACTGATCGTGTTAACATATATAGAAGCGTGTTGATAAATAGTCATATTTTTATTAAAAACATGAACAAGTTTTATTACGCCATTCTATATAAATAACAAAATTTTAAAAATAAATAAAGATTAATATACAACAATTTTAAGTTTACTACTAAAAATAGTGAAATTTGTTTCTTAAAAATGTTTATGGCTAAAGTTGCGGGACATGATTTCTCCTTTAGCGGATCAAAGTAAATACGTCAAAACAAAGGTAGATTATAACTCAGAAAGCAATCTTTTGACTATTAAAGTATTTCTAAAAAATAACATTCAAAACGAAGGGCATTAAAGCTCTACTATAACATATAGCAACCTTTTTGCTAGACTTTTCGGGGTGGCAAAAACTGAATCAGCTAATACACTAATAATAAATGAAATCTATACGTTCTGAAATTAACACAGTAAAATTTTTAGCAATAACTAGAACTAACAAATATTCAACCCAAGATAAAATCCACCACCACAACATACGACTCATTGCCCACAAGTAAATCTAATCGTTGCATTATATGTACATACGCTGTATGTAAATTAAATTCTCTGCACTCCGCTGTACCGATGTGCGCTGGTCCTTAATCATGTACAAGTATTCCAAATTTAAATAAATCATCACTTACAAAGTAATTTTGATAATAAAAAAACACCATTATTAAAGTCATGTGCCTCCTTATTGCTTGACTGGTGACTAAAATAAGATTAAATACTCTAAATGCTTTAAATAGTTAGTGAAAATTTTCAAATTTCTTCAAAGAGAAATTGATGATATGAAGCTACTAGATGCAAAAGTGTGTATATGTAGAAAACTCGAAAAATGAGTATGAGTTATCATTCGTTTCGTTAAAATATCCTTAAAATTATGTGACAAAGCAGGCAGATGAAAAAATTGTTTTTATTGAATAAATTAAGTTTTAAAGTTGATGTTAGATACAAAACCCTGTATTTGTTTAGACAGTTCAGATGCAAAAATAGGTATATGTAATCCAGCCAATGTCAATGCACTTGTTAAGCCAAGTGATTACTATGCATACATATGTATGTTATAGTTATTGTAATACGAGTGCAACATTAATTTTGTTAGTCTTTGTTTTGTACCAGTTTAATGCTGGTTGGTGAATTTACTTCTAAAATAATGTAAAATAAATTTTATGATATAAATATAAAATCACGAAAACGAGATGTTCAAATAGAGAACTGGAAACGCATATTGAGTTATTTGAATATTAAAAAAATTTGTTAATTCAAAATTTAACAATCAATTTATCTTGTAATGTACCCAATAGTACCATTTTAGCTGCCAAACTATGTATATGCTATTTTCTAATTCAAATTACAACTATTATGTTCAATAATATTTGACAATATTTTAGTTTTTAGTTGTAAAAAAAACGGATCCACCCATTACAATGTAAATATCTCAAAATGAGGTTGATGTCATATACACACTTCTGCATCTAGTGGCCTCATATATGTTGATAATTCTGTATTTCAAAACAAGAAACAAATTAACTTTATAATTGAAACGTTGATTTGAAAAAGTTTAGCTATTTACCATAATTATACTATACCTAGTTCTAGTCAAGGGTGTGCTAAAAAATGGAATTGTATAATTATACCCTAATTGAATAATCTATTATATATAATTATTTTAACTATTAAAGATGTTACGTAAATCTATAAAAGGCACAATTTCGAAATAAAACAAGTGTCATCGGCAATAAAAAAATTAAACAAAATTGTAAAATTGTTAAATTTTAACATTATTATAAAAGATTATTCATAACAATATCAGCTAATATGGCAACAAGCTAGAAGCTCCGGTACTTCCAAAGATATGGAAATAAAAGTTATTACAAGAACACTGTTGAAAGTTGATATTTTCGATAAAGTGTATATTGTAACTGTTATGAGTGATATTGCAATTTTTGTCAATAATATAATTTACCTTAATGTTTCTAAAACTATTCATCTAAACAATTTTTGTAATATAGCCCTTATATCCAACTATAGACTACAATATAGACTGATGGTTTTGGAATATCTTTTCAATACCAATAGTGATCCTATCATGATATCTAATTTAGCAAACATAAAATAGCTTAAAATAAGCTTTCAGTAATTCTATATTTACCCCTTTTGATAATTTAAATGCTTTTTGACCTCAGTTTTTTTAATGCTTAAAACCGAGAATTAATTATTTTTACATAACATTGCCATGTTGCATATTTTTATCTATATTTTTATTATTTACTTTGCATCAAATATTGTAAATTTGGCAACAGATCATGAACTATAAATGCCATATTTATAAATTTATTATTAACCTAGAACAAATGGTTATGGTTATGGTTATTTTTTCATCTTTTCAATAATATTTGACTAATTTTACCTAGACTGAAGTAATAAACCCGGAGATGGTTTTAAGTTGATCGGGCTTAGTTAATATTGTTTCAAATCACGATATTAAAACTGTATTAGTAGTAAAACGCTATGTCTTTAATTGAATCACTAGTATCAACATACTATTTTGTTATGCTTTACGTTGCCATTCCATTGTTCTAAATAATATTTTCGCATATGCATAAGACGAGTTATGTAGAAACAATATATATTCTTGTTTTACTGTATTCTTGTAATACCGAATTTAAGTCTTAACATTTTTGTTGAGGAGCGGAATAGCTATTTAATTAAAAACTCAAATTATTTTTATACGCTAACAATTTAGTTCCAAAAAGTTAGTATACAAAAACAGTTTAAATTTTTAATAAATAACTTTCTTGCTCCTCAATAAGTATATTAAAGTCTAAATTCTGAATTAAAAGGAAATACAGTAAAACAAGATAATATATGTAATTATTGATGGTTCTTGGAGTTTTTTTAAGTTTATTATTGTCAATAATGAAATATACAGAGTGTGAAGAAAATAATGTACATATTGCTAGCTAGCAAGAATTTGCACATTAAAATTATAGGACTTTGATATTCTTGCATTGAAATTATTTCGATCGTATTCTGTTATGTAAATAATTTCTTGCAACGAGAAAAAGTTTATTGCTATGGCCTACTCAGAACATTCTATTGAGCATCATGCATTATAAAGATTATTAGCGTTTGATTATCGTGTATAATTTTAAACAAATAACAGTAAAGGAACTGTCCTTAATAAAGAAGTAAACCTGAAATTACAAACATTTCAACAATAACTTAATAAATATCGATCTAGCATCAATAATAACAAATTGTAAATTTGAGTCGATTTTAATTATACCTAATCAACATATACAGTAACTTTAGCAATAATAAAAAACACACCTAACTTTACATAATTGTCTAGATAAATATAAAGAATAAGACAAGTTTGAAAAGTCTCTAACAATAGATGTCAATGTACTACTCAACTATTTACGGCTATTTGTGAATAGCATTGTAGATATTTGGGTATTCCTATTACAATAATTGACCTGTTTATGAATGACAAATTTTGAACTTTAGGCGTTGCCACTTTTTTTGTTTAGTAGGATTTACAATTTTATGTATTACATTTTAGTAAATTATGACTTAACCATTAACATTATTGAAAAATTATGTTAAATGTTTTGTTACGTATAATAAAGACTATATAATGGACAACTCTGAAATAAAACTATGTATAAGTTGTTGACTTTTACCGCGACAAAGTTTAGACTTGATAATTTTTTTCAGGAAAACCGAGAGGTTTTGAACCATTATTGGATAGGGCTTTCTTGTTTGTATTAATGTTTTCTATCACACATTACAAGAACGTACACAAGTTTCTTTGCACCCTGTATAACTATGGCTATTACTACTCCACATAGTATAAATTTTGCTGATTACATATGTAAGCAACTAAATTACATTGTTTAGTTAGGTATATTCATTTATCTTGATATTTGGTATTTATCTGATTTAATTTATATTTTATATCTGGTTACCCTACTAGGATACGAATTTTATATAAGTTTAAGGTGAAAGCAGACTAGAATCATGATTGTATCATTTCAATGATGTAATATAAATTTAGAATTCCGAACTAGTCTGTTTACATCTGGCAAAGATTACTACTATATTGTTACCACAAAATTTAAGTAAATGATTGATTTCTCATTTTCTACTAATCATAATGAGTAAATTTAATAATTATTTGAAATTAAATGGTTGTTAATCTAATCACAAATTGGTTTAATAGAATATTGTATCACCCTTTCCACGTGCAAGTAGTTACCGTACATGTTTCATGCTTCAAAAAAACTTGAAGATTTCTATTGAAGCTTAGCTGTTTCCTAAATAAATATTAAAATCTGAATTTAATTACATCACCAATTGTAGTTGTACAACCAATATCTGTTATTGTAAATTTGTGTTTATGATATTTATGTTAACAAGTGTAACATATAATCACAGGAATTAATAGATAATAAAGAAGTTGTCTGTATATTATATTGTTATTTGTTATAATTTTTAAATTGATAACTAGTCAAGTAAACTTTAAAAATAGTGTCTGGAACTTCTACAATCGTGTTAATATTCAATTGAGAAGTTAAGGAATAATTCGTCATTCTCAAGATTTCCATCAGTGCAATTGAAGAATTTCCATTTGTTCCAAAAACTTCTAGACATAAGATTTAAGCCATTTGCCTGTAGGGTTGTCATGAAAATTGGCATTAAGTTAATAATTAAGAGTTTAAAAACTTCTTTGAGTATTTGTGAGGTATAAGAAGGTAATATACAAATTACGAAGGACAAAGATGCGAATGTTTTACCTGTTGCAATGAACCTGAAACAAATCTATCGATAATGATTTTTAAGTAACAGTCAAGAACACATACATATATTGTTATGTATACAATAACTTCATAAATTCAATATATTGCCACAAATAATATATAATTACGTAAGTTCTCTGGAGAAGTACTTATAATTAGATGTTGTTGGTGAATATATTAATCGTTTTCAGTATCATCAATTCATAAGTATTATTACATAATTAGAATACCGTAATAAATGAAAACTAATTAGGGACTTCTACAACTGGTACAAACGTAAACACAAATCTTCAACGGAATCGGCAGCACCATCAAAAAACTCAAATGTCAAATGTTTGAGCGACTTCAATTTTTAGAAAACACGCCATCTCAAATAAAGGAAATAAGAATCCACCTTCAGAAGTTGTATACGCCGAGGTCGACGAGGTATCATCCGTTGAAGTTGTTATTCTCCCAGAGAAATTTGCACACTGACACCGCTACCAGGAACTTCTATTTCTATTGCATACGACTACATAAGAAAAGATTTACCACTGTAAATACAAAGCCCTACAAACACAGAAATAAACTTAGGAAGAACACTCCTGAAAACGAGTGTTTAAAGGAAAGACATGAAAAACGATAAATTTCCCTGCAATTAACAATAGCTACCCTCATAGCTCACAGCCAATTGATGAGATGTGATCATTTCCTAAAAATATTAAAATGTCACTAAAAAAATTGAGTGTGCGTTCAAGATCACTGGCGGCCAAGAGCGAAATCTTCAATGTAATCACAAAGTACGAGATAATAGACATCGATGGAGAAAATGCACATCCTTATTCGAGTTCTTTATCATATTCTCCGATACGTACCTCATATCCTTCCAACTCCGTGACAGATGTTCAGACTGATTTAACATCGACTTCTCACCAACTTGAGAATAATTTGACTGGTTTAACATCAACCTTACACTTACTTCAGAACGATTTAACCGATTTAACATCAACCTTACACTTACTTCAGAACGATTTAACCGATTTAACATCAACATCTCACCAATTTCAGACTTATCTATTTGGAAATACCGAACATCCTGCCTATTAACCAATACAACTTACCTTAGAGTTAATTATAAATTTTCCTTTAAAGTAATTCTTCCTTTCTTTGGCATTGTCTTTTGCGATACATTTAATATGTAAGCAAATTCTTTTATTTAACCGAAAGTACATTGTTACACAAAAAGTGCACACACCTAGGAAAAGTTGTTATTTCCTGGTGAAACCAAGTAATTTTGCTAGCTCTGGCGATGAGGTAAGAATTTCGAGAATGATGAGTGGGTTTAAAAAAAGTTGAGGGCCAACACGTCGTTTAAACAGATGACTACTTATCAGCTTGGCGTGTAAAACTGACAATCTGGAAATTTGTGACCAGGTATTATTCAAAATAAATTAAATAAAAATATAATCCTTGGAAGAAATAAACTTTATAGCAAACAAATAAATGAATTTTGACAAAGTTCATTACATAGCGTATTATTTCAGAAATGATGCAATAATGTACATAAATTCAAAATGTAGGAAACTAATCAATTTAATAACAATTTGAAATTTTCAATATGCGAAATTTACAATAATTTCAACTATATAAACTGTACGTTGTACATAAAAAATAGTCACAATATACTTACAAAATGCTTTGATGTGTTTCTTTTCCTTTTGTACAAAAGAAATCGGGCATAATGACAAGTAATTTACCTAAAACAGATTTAATAATGCACAAGTACGTTTATATTTAAATAAGCAAATGTTTTATAACTGTAAAACTTTATTCACGGTAAATGTAA
>JAHWXV010020272.1:0-11137 GCA_024586415.1 Phrixothrix hirtus
ATCTTAGTTTCTCCAACTTTACGAAGCAATAACATAATTCAAAGTATTGGTTTACAATGAATCGGACTAATTGAATGACCACCGGTGATACAATTAGTTCGAGACTAATGAATTAAATGAAGCAAATAGAAAATAAGAAAATTAAACAATTAATTTTAAAACCCTTGACAGAATATAAATTTTGAGCCAATTAATTAATATGTATGTATATATATGTATATATATATATATACAGTGTATTAAATAATTCAATGTCCACATTGTAGGAGGTTAATCTGTGCATGATTTTAAGACAAACAGTTCATATAAACATAGGTCCGTTTTCGCTTTATTTTTATTAAAAAATGGTATATCGTTTATAAAATAATTTTTGTTTTTAAAAGAAGCAGTTGCTTACCATTCTTCCCAATCAAAATAGCCACGGTAAAATTAATTTGGACGCCACTGGTTAAAACTGAACATAGGTTAGTATCAAAAAAGATGTGTTTCTATATCTACTTTATACCCCCAAAGTTTTATAAAAATTTCTGATGTAGTTGCGGAGTTATTAAAAAAATATTTAAAAAAAAATTATTTATCACTCAATATATCAAAAATTAAGTGAAACGGACCTATGTTTATATAAACTTTTTGTCTTAAAATCATGCACAGATTAACCCCCTGCAATATTGATATTTAATTATGTAACACAGTGTATATGAAAGAAACAATCAAATAACAACCCCCATAATATATAATTTTGATAAAACCCACCCAATTTCGAAACCAAAGAATTCTCATGACAAAATAAACTGTGACTGAAGTTATCCTCTAGGAAATAATTATGTGATTATGTAATGTCAATAGTGCATCAAAATTCAACATCATGTCCTCCAGACATGTCCAACCATACATCTATGTCTTACGGCATACGCAAATACATAAAACGTGTCTACGATAAGCTCAAATTTTAATTGAATTTCTCGAAATCAAGGTACGCCATTTTTGGCACCATACCTTATTAAAACAAAAAAATAAACAATTTTACATGCACGTTCTGACTCAAATTAATAATTTAGATTTCATAGCTTACTGCATTTGAAACTAAATAACCATAAATTACTGCCTCAGGAGCACTACTTCACTTTAAAAACCACTAACCCACCCCCATTTGTCATACTGTCGCTTGGATAGTACACAATCCCAAAATTAATTATTCAAAATCAAAGTTAATTAAAAATCATCACTAATAATTTTAAAGAGATACAAACGTAATTTCAACTTTCATACCAGCGGTTTTCAAAGTTAAAATTCACGATAGCAAAGAATACGTGTGTACTATTCAAACGTCGGACCAGAGGTACCGTTCGGACGTTCAATACAAAATTCGCTAACACACATTGAATTAGGATACAACAAAGCTATCCCTAATTGAATATTACCTAAATTAAATTTGTTAAAGGTAAACAATATTTATGTTTGAATTAAAATATAGATTTAAAATATTGAAAATAATTTTAATATGAATAGTTATCAAGAGCAATTTCCATCCAACAAGTTGATGATCAATTACGTAAATAAAAAGCAATTAAATTTTGTAATTGAACTTAATAAAAATTAAATTTGTCTTTTCTTACTAAAAGCGTAAGATAAAGAGACCAAATCTAATTCCCAAATATAGTTAATGCTCTGCCATTTTATCCTCAACGGAATTACAATAATTTTAACTAGAACTGAATCAACTAATAAAAAAGTAACCAAGAAAAAGGACGAGCGTTTCATTCTGCACCGAAGGGGATAAAGTAGGTTCCATTGGCAGGAAAGATTATGGCGTCCATTTTTTACGACTCAAAAATAATCATAATAATCAATAATGGGAGAATATTACTCAAAATTTTAGGAACAACTAAATAAACAAACTAGCCGAAAAAGTTCCCGTTTACAAAATAAAATGTAATTTTTTATCAAGTAATGCATCTGCCCACAAAATTATTCTGGCGTTGGGTAAACTTAAGGAACTACAGTATAGGTTGTTGAAATATCCACCCAGTGGCCAGATTAGACTACCTTAGATCTCCTTCTCAAACAATTCCTCGCTTATAAGCATTTTTTGTTTAACGAAAGACCGATGACAGCAATAGAAAGGTATGTTGCAGTTCTTTGGGATAGTTACTTCAGGGATATGATAAATTTATTTCAGCAACGTTAGACTAAGCGCATTGGAGTTATTGTAGTCTATTTTGAAAAATTAATCTATTTCAAGAACCAAAACTTGTTTTTTCATTTCGTTACTGTGAATTCTTTAAATCACCCTCGTACAGGAATTTACTGATAAGCAGTACAAACTTCTTATATATTCCAATAGACCTCTACAATTTAATGGGCTACCCAAATAACATGTTCATCTAGGATAATCAAACCTTTATCAAGCTATATGGCACAAAATGTTGTTTAGAATATTGAAGTGAAATTACGTTTAATTGTAGCTATATTTTAGATAATTTAGATGTCATAAATTTATTTATCTATGTTCATTATGAGAAACTTTAAACAATACAAAAGAAAAATCTCAAAATTATTAATTTCTGTAGAACATATCGAGATTTTTTCTTGACATTATCTTACAACTTTTATTGTTCTGCTCACGCGACACTTATTTCTAATTTGAAAATAAGTGTTATGAGTAAATATTTGGTATGTCAAGGGCTTCATATTTCTCTCACATTTTCAACGTTGTCTATATAAAAAGCTTGAAAAGATTCGCAACCTTAATTATAAATTTAATATTCGAGTTTATTAGAAAACGTAGTACCATGATTTGTTGTGAGAAGGTAAAATTAACATAAACTTAATAAGTTTTTTAGTTTTATTAAGAAAAGGAGACTTCAATTTAATTTACCATGGGGAAGGAGAAATGATGAATTATATTTCCTTCTGTCTATCAAACAGAAATGAGTTAGTCGCTTAAGACCAATAGGTATCCTAACATCAATCATATTAATGTAAGGTCGAGGAATGGTACTATTAAAATCTTCTAATTCTCAAATCAATGTTATAGAACTATTTTTGCTTCAACACAATTATCCTCCTAATTCAGTCGTTAATACTGTATCTAAACTCGAACGCTATAGTCAATACAATATTGCAAATACTGAACAATAACAATACTTTATTACGATGATGTTACCGTCTGTTGTGGTTATATCCAAAAAATTAACAGAATGGGTAGAAAAATTAAATCCAATACCGATTCGAGTTCTATTTTAACTGTTACTGAACATTTGCACGAAAATGACAATATAGGTTACATTTACAAAGTTACTTGCAACTGTGGTGAATTTTATATTGGACAAGGTGTAAGATCTTTAGAATTAAAAGTTAACGAGGATAAAAGGTACACCAAGAAAGATGACTTTAAAATATCCGAAACTTCTGAAAATTAACTTGATGTGAATCATGATATTTCTTGGAAAGATGTTAAAATTACCTCCAGATAGTCTAATATTTTCCAAAAAAAGAGATTAGAGAAGCAGTTTGTATAAAATGCTATAATAGAAACTAAATTTCAAATGATTCTGTTGATTTAAATAGCATTTGGTTTTATTTAGTTAAAACAGATTTTATTCTCTCAATCCCTTTGCCTTGCAATAGAATTGCTAGAATGCTTGTTATTACTTTATTGTGCTTGATAACGAAGATATAATATATTGCAACAAAACTAGAAACAAAAAAGACTCAGTGGAATATTTTGGAACAATCCAGGAAGTTCCACATAATTAAGATGGATGATGTAATCACTAATGATCGATTGCTGTAACCGACATCTGTCAATTAAATATAAGGTCAACAATGAATCCTGACATTGAAATTTATTACGCCATTGTTATGACATATTTTGTTCTTTACTAATCTAGAATTTTGCGTAAACTACTGGAATTTCTCTTTTCTATATGAGTAGCAGATAGAATTTCCTTAGTTTTAGTTTTAATTAGATTCTTGTCCTGTTAGTTACTGTTATCCATAAATAGAACTGTAAGTATTAGTGTTCTGTGAAATAAATATTTAAGAAATAAGTAGTAAATAAATAATCCTAATATTAGTGAATATGAATAAAGATTTTAAAACAACTAACTTATTTCATAATTTCCATAATTAGAAAAAAAACGTTTTGTCATTTTTTATCTTTTTTTGTTAGTCGATGTTACTTTTTTATTATCAGTTGGTTTGCCAAACTGATTTAACTTTCCTGATACAAAATAAATTTTAAAACTCCTAGTACCAGGTGGAGTGAATTCCGGCCCAAGAAATTTCTTCAATTTAGTTCCACGGATTATAATGAAAGTACTAATTATTATCAATTTTATAACTTTCTATTACATTTACTTGTATTTTGGTATCATATAACAAAAAAAGTTCTAATATTAATTAAAATTGGTAAAAAACTTATAGACAAGGGAATACACTTAACTATCATAATTATAACATATTTTTACGGTTCTACTGTGTGATGGACACAAAATTCTCACAAACAAGACACTTTTCTTGGAGTTTATGATCTTTCAGACATGACAACCTCCTTTTTTCGGTTTTCGCTTGGTCGATTGCTCTGGCTGGTTTTGATTTTTATTGCCTTCCTTACCTCCCATTGTTTCCAATATTGTGCTGATACTTTCTAATGTTTCTTTAATCAGCCTTGATTTAATTCAAGGGTCGCCTACTCCTCTTTGGGTATGTTACTTTAGAAGTAGTTTTCCTAACTACATTTGAAATGTTATCCTTTTCTATAAGTATTAGGATTTTCATCCCGGATGAAAGTTAATCCATACAACGAAAGCATTTATTGTTCCTATATCTATAAGGTTCATAAACAGTACATCAGGCTATCTATTTTTCTGTTTGTTACAGGTGTATTCTGCCACCATCTTATCTAGAGTAAATTTTCTATAAATTATTATCTTGAAGCCAACCCAATTATTTGAAACGATTTATTAATAAATTTCTTACATGTTTGGATCTTTTCAAAACATCATTTTCAAAGCTAACATGACTAAAATATAAAGAAAACAAATTTATAAATTAAAACACAGTATAATAAACAACTACTATTTTTAGAATTAATTGACATTCAAATTTTGAGTTTCATAAAAATGTGTATGTGGTTTATTTTACCGTGTTTTAATTTATAAGTTTATTTTCTTTATATTTTAGTTATTTGTTAGCTTTGAAAATTATCTTTTGAAAAGATCGAAACATGTCAGAAATGTATCAATAAATCGTTTCAAATAATTGGGTTGGCTTCAAGATAATAACTTATAGAAAAATTAGATTTAAGAGATGGATGAATTGTACATTTTTTTATCAAGAGTACTTACTGTATCCTTTATGACATTATAGTGGGTTATGGTTTCTGGATTTTGTCTTTCTCCTTCAAAAATAACTACATTCGAATGTTCAGAGGATAGTAAAATGACACTTCTGTTCGCGTTTGGTACATATGCAAAAATGGAAGAATAGACATCTCGACTTTGGAACAGCATAAAATCCAAAGGAATACAAGCTTTATATTTTCTTACAGTTTCGCATATAGTTACTTTCCTGTCAAGAAATTCCTCGCCTAACTCGAAAGAGGTAAATAATTTCTCTGTGGTGATTCTATATCATCGACCTATAGCAGAGACTAATTCTAGCACCTCTATTTTGCCTTTGTCACGTTCTGGAACATTGCCTTGCGTTCCTAGGTACGACTGCAAATTTTTGAAATATAATGTTGTCACGTTCTATTTTGCAACGCTCCAAAATTGTAACTTGTATTTTTTTTTCTTTGGGTTAATGATTAAAAGAATTATCGTGTAGTGCTTTAGTAATACTTAGGATGCATAAATGTATGCAATTTTAGCTTTTGTTTTTATTTTAATTATTTTCAAAACCATTCAGTTACGTTACTAACTACGTATAATTTCTAGCAGTTTAATTTAGCTCGTAATACAAACTGTTTTTTTGCTTCAAGATAAACCTTATAGTTTCTATACAAACTCGTTATCTAAGACATCATATGTTGTTATTTTCTGTATTTTGTAGGTCCTTTTTAATTATTCGTTCTGAAGTAGTGTTTAAGAAAACATGTAAAGGAATTATTCTTATTGCTGAATGGTTCCTTAATTACGCCTTTCGTCCTTAGAAAGGGTAAGAATTACAATCTTTTATTTTGCCGTGTGCTGACGATTTCTTTGAAATTTGATATTTAGCAAGTAAGCTCAGGCCAAGATGTGTAAAATCGAGTCCGAGAAGCGGCTCCGATGCATTGCATTCCACGCTGTCTCCTGATGTTAGAAAGCAAGGGTGGATGCTTTTCAGATTTCTGCTCTAGATTTGTACTATGTTATTCTTCAATGGACCTGGAAGCATAGACACGTCGACTTTCAGAGGGAAGAGATTGCCGAGTTGCTTATCACAAGGACGCTAACAGGCGGTTCTTTCGTTTATTTCTTTACTCCTTTTTTTCTTTTAATCGAAATGATAATCGACCGACGTTATTTGTTTATTTAAACCTAACAAACTTCTTCTAATTGGCTCATTTGGAATGTAATGTAATTATATTAAATCCGTCCTCAACGTGTAAATTGTTATGTAATGTTCGCTACCTAAGCACTCATTACGATTTAACTACATACCTTTCATTTGGAAGTTTGATACATCTTGCCTACATTGCGACATTACATGGAATAAATTTCGATTTGATGATCTCAAAACATTTGAATAGAACTGCACGCGTATGGTCCAGCAAGGACAGGTGGAACACGTTTAAGTATTTCGCATTTTGATTAAATATCAATTCTGGAACATGTATTTTTATGAATATTAACTGTACAATTTGATAATGAGTATTCTGTAATTATGTATTTACTTTACAATTTTCTTAAGCATTTGCTAAAAGTATGTAAAAATATAATTAGTCAATTTGCTATCATATTTTAAATATAAAGTTGGATTTTCATTACGGTAATCTAAAACATCTTACCCAAGCTTTTATCAGATTTATTTTTGCCTTGAGTCATTTATGAATTTAATCTTGACTATAAAAATTGTCGACGTTACATGTAATAATTTAATTTATCTGACGTATGTGTCACGGGTTATCTAACACTTCGAATTTCATGCAACTATCATTTAACCACTAGTTTCCTACGAGACTTCTGTAAATGAAATAAACGATTGTTAAAAAATTGTTTTTTTGTTTGCCTGTCACTTTGCTCACATTTATAATATTTCTTCCAGGATACATTTTATTAGTGTCTTTAAATTCATGCTATCATCTAGTCTCGGATTAGATGATCAATTATACTTTAAATTGAGTGTTAGCTTTAACGTTTATGCACGCTACTATTTCAATTTTATTTGATTTGTTTATCATAACTACTTGATTACGCACTGTACCTTTTTCGTCGTTCTGGGTACACAATAAGCATATCTTTAGCAACAATTAATCACTTGTATCTTGATCATTGGCGTAGACAAGGCAGACGACGTGGCGCCTTCCCTAATTAAGTTTTTTCTACCCTTCCTACCATATTACTTAATTAGAATCAGACGGATCGCAGTGGCCACAACCGTTACATCACAATTCACGACCTCCGACAGCCATACAAGCCAACTGGGCAACGTTTACGAGCTTTGCTTCCGACCTCCCTTGACCAATACCTTCCACCATTAGAAATCTCCTAAAGGGCATCCACCATGAGATGGTACCAGCTGCTCATCAATGGTATTATTATTTACAAGAAGTGCAATTTTATCGCCTTCGCTAGGTTGTGTTCTCGTATTTTAATAATTAATTTAATCTCAATCAACCTGTTATTTGAGAAAACCGGGTCTAAGGCATTGTTGCAAAATATACGAGACGTTTGAAGGAAACACCATCGTGCCACAGCATCTCCACAAGTTCATAATTGCTCTTGAAGGTTCTAGCATAGATTCAGCGTCCCACAAATACATAAATTTCTATATCATCTAAATTTTTCCAAGTCAGGTTCTATCTGTTCTTGTTACGATTTTCTATTTCCAGGGATCCTCGTTGATCTGTAAATGTAACTATATTTTTAACGAAATCTGGTGAAATAAAAAGTTTTAAAATCTCTGCCATACTACTAGATTCCGGTACTCGTGAAGAAACACCAGCAGAAATTGTAGTTACATTTTTGTCCCAGATCCGTTTCAGATCTGGGGTTGTTTTAGCTGAAGTGCGCCGTCTTTTCCAAATAATATATCTTGTAAACTGGTCTCCGTTATTTTTACTTCATGATTTGTGTCTTAAGAAATCTCGTCGCTTTCTTCTACAGTTTTTTCATCCTTATCTCCCAGTCTGAAATATCATTTACAGATTCCGCATCCAAATCTTCATCTACACAGTTCGTAAGCTTCTCATCTACAATAAACAACGATAATAAGATGTGAAAGGTATGAACGTACTCTATCTACACTAAAATGTAGTCAGTGGTACTAACCAGAATTCTACAAAACTTGAACTATTTCCATAATCCTTCTTGTACGTGATGAACCTAGCATTGCAATTTCAAAATGCGCTTGAAGGCTTATAAACACACAATATTTTGGTCAAAACCTGAAAATACGAAAATAATTTAGCTGGAGCAATGCTATCGGTTTTATATCCCATTTCTAGGAGTCCATTTAGGAAGACACACTATACTAATATCATATTTATGGCATTTTAAGTTTTATAAGTAGAAACTTATTCATAATCCCAAATACTAAAATAATTATCTTTTGCAACAGGTGTACTTTAGTAAACTAATGACGGAATTAGGGGGATTTCCTGTAATTACTACAAGGAAGATCTATAACAAAAACGAGAAACAAATTCCACTCATCTGATAACATCTACATTATTTCAGTGCACACAATAGTAAGTAAATGGCAATTAGTAGGAACTACTTCAAACCTAATTTTTGGGAACATCTAATAAAATTTAAAAAGAGAAGTTAATGTCGTCTAACACCACCGGGGCGAATTGCTGCCCCACATACACTTACTACTAGTATTTTTTAAATAAATGTTATTGTTTTGGACTTTTGAAGCAATTTTTAATTTAGCTACTTTTCCAATACTTCAAGAAACAATGTGCAAGATCCCGAAAGGAATTACACAATGAATATATTCAACATGGGGAATAATTTGTCACGCCCGGTATTAAGAAAATTAATAACATTCACTACGCGTGCATGCTTTCTTTAAACCTTGCGCTTGTTTGAGTTTTCAGTTCAAGCATTCTTTGTTCTACTATTGAATAGATTTAAAGCCTTTGACTACGTTATAGATATTTGGTTTATATGCAAAGAATGGATGCTCTAATAACTACCTCTTATTTAAGTAGTGTCTAACTTGGAGATAATATTTTGATTAATATTATGTTGTTTCTGTATAAAATTCACAAAATAAACCATACATGGTCATTGCAGTATTATTTCCCTTACCTGTATTAATAAATTTTGTTCTATAAAACATTCTTCATGGAACGTAACAAATAGTTTAAGCTTTTACTATTAATTAATTTCGTATAACCTAACTTGGGACGTAATATGATATTACAAGGAAATACTATAAACCGTTACACATCGATTTTGATAGACTTATAATACATTTTAGTGTATCAGCTGCTATAATATTATGCTATTGGAAATTATGACAATATAATAACTTTAAACTGTTTCAATTTATTACTATTTCGCACGATTTGACTAGGAAATTAAAAGTTTACTTAAAATGAGATGTGATTATAGATTTAGTATTGATTGTGCTATATATTTTAATAAAATTATCTTTGAAAGATACATAAATAAGAAATTGATGCATTACCTTTATAGCATTAAATGTAAGCCATGATATTTAAAAATTGAAAAATCTATTCGTTTGTAACTTGCACCACTGGATGCCCACAGCGCTCATCTCATTGCAAGTATTATTCGTTTTTGGTATAGCTACATAAAAATTTCGGTATAGCAAAATTAAGAAATTTATATTTGCAGAGAATCGCCTTCAGAAAAAATGAATTCTTCAACGTAGATTACTAAAAGATTTTATATTTGCTTATAACTTTTGTACCTAATAGAGCTTGTCACACTAATAACATTAGTATTTATTTACAAATTTGTGTATTGAATAAATAACTAAAGCAAAAGGGCAGTAAAAATCTATTTGTATATACAGAAGTGTATCCTTCATCTTTAAAAATACTATTTATGAGACAAAACGTCTCAGCAGTATCCGCAGGAGCAAAAAGACAAATCAGGTCGCAAATATAGCAATTCAATGTATAAGAAAAACGACTTCTGGGATTTCTCCGTGTTAAATTTTGACAAAATGTCAATGTTTCGCCCACTTCCGCAATTCTTTGTGTTCAGCAATAGAAATATAACTTCTGCTGAAAATTCCGGTACGGTCTCGTGGCTATATTTATTATTATAGTAGCAGTTATATATTTCGTGAATTTCGTTTTAATTTTTAGATTCCACTGTATAAATCCTAGGTATACTGAAACTCATTGTCAACTGAACTTCGTGTAGTGTTGTATGATAGCAATAATTAAGACATATCGCTCTCCTAACGCAAGACGGATTCAACTGTACATTTACCATTTTCTCAGGACGGTTACTTTTAACTTACAGAATTGTTTTAAAATTACTATAATGCCACAGTTGTTACTTTTGTTAACATTCATGTTACTTTTAGCATTTAATAATTTAACGGATCATTGATGATAGCTGTTTTGTTTTTATTTTGCATTATAAGTAGAAACTTGTCAGTTATGGCACTATTGTGTGAACTTTAATATGTGACAGAAAATTGTAATTACTGTAGATGCGCTATACGTCCTTTAGAAATATTCGAGATTTAGTCATGAAACGAAAGAACAATCATTAATTTCGAGAAAGAACGCTCAGAAGTATTATACATATATTTGGTTATACATGTTTATAACCTTCCATAAAAGAAATTAAATACGAAAATTCCAAACATTATAACTTAAACAGTACCTTTTTATATAATTATCGTTCTCAAAATAAAACTAAATTAATATTTTAATGATTTGTGTGCATTATTTACATACTTAATTACTTTTTATTTAAATCTATAAATTATTTTT